>JAAGEH010000013.1:952306-984236 GCA_011751065.1 Lasiurus cinereus
TCCTCCTCCTCCTCCTCCTCCTCCTCCTCCTCCTCCTCCTCCTCCTCCTCCTCCTCCTCCTCCTCCTCCTCCTTCTTCTTCTTCTTCTTCTTCTTCTTCTTCTTCTTCTTCTTCTTTTGCCAGTCTCTCTAGCAGTTCTTGCATTGCTGCCTTGGTATTGATAAATTCCCTTAGCCTTTTTTAAATTTATTTTTTGTCTGTGAAGCTCCTTATTTCCCCTTCAATTTTGAATGGTAGACTTGCTGTATAGAGTATTCTTGGATTCTGTCCCTTGCTTTGAATTACTTTGTAAATTTCCTTCCATTAGCTTCTGGCCTGATGTGTTTCTGTTGAGAAATCATTTGATTATCTAATGGGAGATAACTTGTACATAACTTTCTATCTCTCTCTTGCAACCTTTAAGATTCTCTCTTTGTCCTGAACATTTGCCATCACAATTATGTCATATCTTGGTGCGGGTATTTTTGGGTTTATCTGATTTGCAACTCTCTGTGCTTGTGTGAATTTTTTCTTCTTCCCGTGGAGGTAATTTTCTGGTATTGTTCCTTCAAATAGGTTTTCTAACCCTTGTTCCTCTTCCTATTGTTCTGGGAGCCCTATTTTTCATATATTGCTTTGTTTCATGTTGTCCAAAACTCCCTTAGGCTCTCCTCCTATCTTTTAATTTCTTTCTCCAATTGTAGTTTAGTTTGGGTGTGTTTTTCTCCCCTATCTTCTAATTTGCTAATTCAGTCCTCCACTTCTCCTAGTCTATTGTTGAAACTTTCCATGTTGTATTTTATCGAAACTATATCACTCTTCATTGATTTTTTATTCTTACATAAGTTGTTGATTTTTTCATCCATCTGGTTTATGAACTGTATGACACTTATTATGAATTCCTTTTCTGGCATATTGCATGCCTCCATTCACTTAGCTACTTTTCTGGCAATTCCTCCTTTCATTTCTTTTGGTCATTTCATTGTCTACCCATTTTGGTTCTCACCAGAGTACCTAGGTGTCGAGTCATGTGTGGGCCGCTCTTGGATGGCAATGGCTCCTAGGGCAGTGGCTGCTCCTCAGATGGTCGCAGTAGTGGCCGCTCCTCAGTTGGCAGCAGCTTCTCTGGTGGGTGCTGTTCATACATGTGTGGCTCCTCTGGTTGTCTCGGGGAGGCTGCGCATGCAGCTGCTGCTCTTCAGTCAGGGGTGGGCTGCTCATGAGGCTGCTGTTCCCCAGACCAGGGAGGGCTGCATGCAGTTGCTTCTCCTGGGAAGGGGCTAGCTGCTTGTGCAGCTGTTGCTTCTCAGATGGGGATGGGCTACTCATGGGGATGTTGATCCTCGGTTGGGGACAGGGTGAACACAGCTGCTGCTCCTCAGTCTGGGACGGGCTGCTCATGTGGCTCCTGCTCCTAGGAGAGGGGTGGGATTCTCATGAGCTGCTGCTCTTTTGACCAGGGTGGTCTGCTTGCATGGACTGCCTCTCATTGGACAGGGTCAGGCCACGTGAGGCTGTTGCTCCTCAGCCTGGGGTGAGCTGCTCCTGGGCCTGCTGCTCCTCAGACAGGAGTGGACTGCTCATGTGACTGGTGCTCATGTGGTCACAGTGCCCTGGGCTAAAGCATTGGGCCAGTCACAAGGGGGTACTATCTGGGACTCACAGGAGACTGTGCCTGGGGTGGCTGGAATCTTGGTGACCGTGTGACCACAGCTGAAGCAGCAGGTCCCTGGCAGAGGTGGCTGTAGAGTCCCAGGTGATATCTGAGGGCACCCTGAGTGGAGGTGAGACTAGGCTCACAGTCACAACAGCTCTCCCCTTCAAAAAGGTGAGGCCTCTGAGGAAGAGCCAGCCTCTCCAGGCCTGTTTGCAATGGTAGCAGAGGCTGCCTAGTTAGGTGAGCCTGGTGAGCCTGTCCCCAAAGGTGCTGTGGGATCTATCTGTGCCTCTTTGGACTTCTGGCTAATATTATTCCTTTAAATAGGTTTTCTAACCCTTATTAGAAACTCCACCCCCCCACACACACCCAACCTGACCACACACTCCTCTTTTGCTCCCTCACTAACTCACGCTCTTTCCCTCACTGCTGCCATCTTCCTGCCTCTGTAGTTGGGGCTGGAATATTATTGAACCTTTTATGGATGGAATTTCCTCTCCGGGTTTCTGGTTATGTGGCTCCCTCTCTAGCACATTGGCCAAACAGTATAAAATTCACTGTGACAAGACACAACATAAAGAGAACAAAACATGAATGTACTCGCAACACCGATAACCCCAATATAAATGACCTCCAGAGAAAAGAGATTTAGGGGAGAGAGAAGAGAGCACATATGATATCAAAGAGATAAAAGATGGTATGAGAGAAAAGAAATTGAAGAAAAAAGAAAGAAAAGGGGGGGAATCCTATATAATAAAGAGGTAATATGCAAATTGAACATCACGCCCTTGCACAATATGGCAACACCCATGTGGTCACAGGATGTCCACCAGGGGAGGGCAGCTGTGGGTGATCAGGTCAGCAGGGGAGAGCAGTCATGGGCAACCAGGCCAGCAGGGGAGGGCAGTTGGAGGCAACCAGGCATGCAGGGGAGGGAGGGCATTTGGGAGAGATGAAGCCTGTAGGGAAGGGCAGTTATGGGTGACCAGGCAGGCAGGGGAGTGCAGTTAGGGGCAACTGGGCCAGCAGGGGAGCAGTTAGGGATCAATCAAGCTGGCAGGGGTGTGGTTCGTGGCTGATCAGGTTGGCAGGGGTATGGTTAGGGGGTAATCAGGCTGGCAGGCAGAAGCAGTTAGGGGCAACCTGGCAGGCAGGCAGGGGAGCAGTTGGGAGCCAGCAGTCTCGGATTATGTGAGGGATACCAGATTGCCAGTTTAGGCCCAATCCTAACCCAACAGTTGGACATCCTCAGAGGGGTCCAAGATTGGAGAGGGAAGAGGGTGCAGGCTGGGTTGAGGAACACCACCCTGAGTGCACTAATTTTGTGCACTTGGCATCTAGTGTGTGTGTGTATGTGTGTGTTTGTGTGTGTGGAGAAAACACCAGAGAACAAACAGGTAAACCAAACCATATAAACACCAAATTCCAAGAAAAATAGTTGTGGCAGAATCTTATATACAGAAGTAAGGTTAAGAATTGTATGAATATGGGGAGGACCTCAGTTCCATACAGAGGAAGTAGAAAAAGTATAAATGGATAAGAAGAAAGAGAAAGAAGAAAATAATAATTTTTAAAAAATTGATTAAAAATAGGATAAAACAAAATAATTTAGAATGATGGAAAAATAATGCAAAAAGAAATAGAAAATAAAGAAACAAAGAAGAGAGGGGGAAAATGGCAGCGGAATAGATGGACGCATCTGGAGCTTTGTCGCTGGGCAGAGGGAAAGAGAGCAGCTTAGATTCTCACGGGGAGTGTTTGTTGGCAAGATAAGAGTCAGTTATCCTCCAGGAGAAGGCGGGGAACTGCTGGACGGGGCTCTCCTGGCCAGGCAGCCCCACTGCCACGAGGTTTTTGTCAGCCGGAGCCACCAGCGTGAACGCGGATACCGCGCCATCTTGCAGAGGGAGGTGGAAGTCAGCCGCGGTCTGAACGCTGTGGCTGAAACACTCACGGAACAGCCAGGGACCCAGAACACCACTCTCCAATCAGTGTAGACACGCAGGCGGCAGATTCAGAGATCCACATGGCACACAGAAAGGTCAGATTTCGTTTGGGATAAGGTGAGGTCTCCGGCCCCGCTGCAGAACAGAGACGCACACACTGTGGGAACCGGGCTACTTGAAAGCTGCCTCTGGAGAAGTCCTTGGAGGTGGGGCAGTGCGTGATCCCTAAGTGTGGAGGCAAACTGGCCTAGCTGTTGAGAGAGGGGAGCTGGGGAAAACAACTCGTTTTTATCTGAGGCAGAGGGCAGCTTGGGAATTATTACAGTGTCCCCGCTGCAAAATCCCAACAAACCGGTTTTGGGAACCACAGAGTAGCAGGACTTCAGCACAGCCTAGAAAGGTCCTGTGCTTTGACTCAGAGATCAATTCTGAAACACTGCCACCCAGAGGATGACGCTCAAATTGACTCTTGCATAACCACAAAACAATAAAGAGATTAAAATGTCAACAGTGCAACACAGGGAACTGCAATACCTTCCCTACTGGGAAACAAGAGTGCCAAGCAAAATAATAGTGGAAGTGAATGACCATTCTATTTTTTTTTCTTTTTCTTTTTTTATTTTTTTTTATTTTTCATTTTTACATATTTTAATTAAAAGACTATTTTTTTTCTTTCCCCCTCAATTGATTTTACCTTTTTAATTATTACATTTTTGTTTTCAACTAGTATTATTACTACTAGAATTTTACCTTTTTGGAAAAAAAACAAATGTCATTTTGTTTTCTCTTTATTTTATTGAGGGATTAGACTTTTACATTCTATTATCATCTTTCCTTTAGCATAATTTTACTCCAACTCAACTCTACCTTTATGCCAACACTTTCCTCCTAACTTTCCCCATTTTGTTGTCTTGTTTCTCTTTCCCTTTTCCAACTTTAGATTCTCCCTATTCTTTCTCTTTACCTGGTTAAAATTTCACCCCATTTATATATCTAATTTCAAATCCCTTACTACAAGTCCATACAAACCTGTCTCTTCTTGTCTTCACTAGCCGAAAAGTTGTTTTTTCTCTATCTCCTTTTGTTGCTATATGCCTGAACAGTGATTATATCGATTTTTTGAACTTTTTTGTGAGATTGTTTTAGCTTATTCTACTTGTTTTATTTTGCTTTTTGCTTGCTTTGGTTTCTACCTCCCTTTTCCCTCGTCTCCCTTGATGCCAGTTGTTATTTGTAGTTTGTATTAAAATCTAGGTACTGGTTGCTGGCCTTAATTGGGATTAGTGAATTTTCTATTGGAGTTTTATGCTGACATCTATATTTTGTTCCCCTTTTCTCTCTTATCCACTTGCTTTTCTCTCTGACTTTATCTTTCTCTTTCCTTTTCTACTTCTTTTTTATTTTATTTTATTTTTTGTTCATTTAGTTATGTATTTTTTTCTCCCTCTCCCAATCTGATTTTGGCACTTCTTTCCTTTCTTTTTCCCTCATATTCTTCTTCTTCTTTCTCTACTTACCCTTAATTTGTCTTTCATTGGTGGTCACCTTATGGGTGATTATTAACATAGTGAATACATTTCTGTTCAGTGCCTTGTGTCCTGTACCGGGTTGTGTTTTAGTTTGTGCCTTTGAATCAACGTAGGAGAGAGAACTACATAACCAGACACCCGGAGAAGAAAAACCATGGACAGAAGAAGAAAGAGCCCAGATACGACAGATAGGCAGGTATCACCAGAAAAGGAAGTAAACGAAATAGAAGCAGAAATAAGCCTGCCAGAGAAAGAGTTCAGAGAAATGATCATAAGGTGGATGAAAAGAATGGAAGACAAAATCGACAATCTAAGTAAGAGCCAAGAGAAAATGAAGAAGAAGCATGAAGAAATGCACAAAGAAATTAAAAAATGACATCACTGCTTTAAAGAACTCAATAGAAAGCATCAAAAGTAGACTAGAAGAAGCAGAGGACTGCATCAGTGAGATAGAAGACACAGTAGGAAAAAATACCCAAGTACAGCAGCTTCTAGAAAAAAAAATTAAAAAGCAAGAGGAGAGCCTAAGGGAACTTAGGGATAACACGAAAAAAAACCCACAACATTCGCATAATTGCGGTTCCAGAAAGAGTGGAAACTGAACAAGGATTAAAGAACCTCTTTGAAGAAAAAAAGACAGAAAATTTCCCCAATATAGGAAAGGATTAACCCACACAAATCCAAGAAACTCACAGAGTCCCAAGCAAAAATGAACCCCACAAAATCAACACCAAGGCACATTATAATTAAATTGGCAAACAGCAATGACAAAGCAAGAATCTTAAAAGCGGCCAGAGAGAAACAGAAAGTTACCTACAAAGGAACCCCCATAAGACTAGCTACTGATTTTTCAACAGAAACTCATCAGGCCAGAAGAGAATGGAATGAAACCTACAAAGTCATGCAAAGGAAGGGTCTGAATCCAAGAATACTGTACCCTGCAAGTCTTTCAATCAAAATTGAAGGTGAAATCAGAATCTTCACAGACAAAAAAGGACTAAGGTACTATATTACCACCAAACCAGCAATGCAAGAAATGTTAAAGGGTCTGCTGTAATAAAAAAAAAATAGGAAGCAAAGAAGGAACCCTGGGCTAAAGACTAAAAATAGCAACGGATAAATACCTATCAATAATAACTTTAAATGTAAATGGAATAAATGCTCCAATCAAGAGACATAGGGTAATCGGTTGGATAAGAAAACATGATCCACATATCTGCTGTCTACAAGAAACCCATCTCAGGAAAAGAGATGCACACAGATTAAGGGTGAAGGGATGGAAGATGGTATTTCAGGCAAATGGAAATGAAAAAAAAAGCTGGGGTTGCAATACTTATATCTGACAAATTAGATCTCAAAGTGAAGGACATAACAAGAGATAAAGAACTCCACTTTATAATACTAAAGGGAACAATCCAATAATAAGATATAACTCTGGTAAACATATATGTACGCCATATAGGAGCACCTAAATACATAAAAAAAAACTCCTGGAGGATATTAAGGGAGAGATTGACAGCAATACAATCAGAGTAGGAGACTTTAATACCCCACTGCCACTAGTGGACAAATCCTCTAAACAAAATTCAGAAAAGAAACATCAATCCTAAATGACTCACTAGACCAGATGGAATGAATTCACATCTTCAGAACATTTCACCTCAAAGCCACAGAATATACATTCTTCTCCAGTGCACATGGGTCATTTTCCAAGATAGATCACATGTTGGGTCATAAGAAAAGTCTCTTCAAATTCAAGAAGATAGAAATTATATCAAGCATTTTCTCAGACCACAGTGGCATAAAACTGGAAATCAACTATAATAAAAACAATAGAAAGAAATCAAACACATGGAGACTAAACAGCATGCCATCAAACAATGACAGGATAACCAGAGAGATCAAGGAAGAAATAAAAAAAACATCATGTCAACAAATGACAATGACAACAGAACAATACAAAATTTATGGGACACAGTGAAAGCAGTCTTGAGAGGGAAGTTCATAGCCCTACTAGCCTACTGCAAAAAACAGGAAACAACAGTAATAAGTTACCTAACCCTACAACTCAAAGAGCTAGAATGAGAGCAACAAGATAAGCCAAGTGTACCCAGCAGGAAGGAAATAGTGAAGATCAGAGCAGAGATAAACAACTTGGAGACCAAAGGAACAATTCAAAAGATCAACAAGAACAAGAGCTGGTTCTTTGAAAGGATAAACAAGATTGATGGACCTCTAGCCAGGCTCACCAAGAAGCAAAGAGAGAAGACCCAAATAAACAAAATCAGAAATGAAAGAGGAGAAATAACAACAAAACCTGCGGAAACACAAAGGATTGTTAAAAAATACTATGAACAACTCTATTCCAACAAATTGGACAACCTGCAAGAAATGGATATTTTCCTAGAAAAATATCACCTTCCAAAACTGAACGAGGAGAAATCTAAACATCTCAATAGTCCAATAACTATGGAAGAAATTGAAGCAGTCATCAAAAAGCTTCCAGCAAACAAAAGCCCAGGACCAGATGGGTACACAAGAGAGTTTTACCAAACATTCAAGGGAGAATTAAAACCTATCCACCTCAGACTATTCAAAAACATTCAAGAAGAAGGAACACTTCCAAACACCCTAATACCAAAACCAGAGAAAGAAAACACAATGAAAGAGAATTATCGGCCAATATTTCTCATGAACATAGATGCCAAAATCCTCAACAAAATTCTAGCAAATCGGATCCAGCAGTGCATCAGAAAGATCATACACCATGACCAAGTAGGATTCATCCCAGGAATGCAGGCATGGCACAATATCCACAAATCAATAAATGTGATACATCACATAAATATGTTGAGAGATAAAAATCACATAGTCATATCAATTGATGCAGAAAAAGCATTTCACAAAATCCAACACCCTTTCTTGATAAAAACTCTCAGCAAAGTGGGAATAGAAGGATAATACCTCAACATCATAAAAGCCATATATGATCAACCCACAGCTAACATCATACTCAATGGGCAAAACTAAAACCATTTCCCCTAAGAACAGAAACAAGACAGGGATGCCCACTCTCACCTCTCCTGTTCGATATAGTACTGGAAGTATTAGCCATTGCAATTAGACAAGAAGAAGAAATAAAAGGCATCCAAACAAGAAAAGAAGAAGTAAACCTGTCCTTATTTGGAGATGACATGATGCTGTAGATAAAAAAACTCAAAGGACTCCATTCCAAAACTAAGTGACTTAATTAATGAATTCGGCAATGTAGCAGGATACAAAATTAATGCCAAGAAGTCTGTGGCATTTCTGTACACTAATAGTGAAATTACAGAAAGAGAGACAAAAAAGCAATCACATTTATCATCGCACCGAAAAAAATTAAGATACCTAGAAATAAACCTAACTAAAGAGGTAAAAGACCTATATACAGAAAACTACAGGACACTGAAAAAAGAGATAGAGGAAGATGTTAACAGATGGAATAGCCCACCATGCTCATGGATTGGTAGAAGCAAAATCATTAAAATGTCCACAGTACCCAAAGCAATATATAGATTCAATGCACTACCCATTAAAATACCAATGACATATTTCACAGACCTAGAAAGAATTCTTCATAAATTCATCTGTAACAAAAAAGACCACGAATAGCCACAGCAATTCTGAGAAAGAAGAATAAAGTAGGTGGGATCTCAATACCATATTTCAAGCTCTATTACAAAGCAACTGTTCTCAAAACAGCCTGATACTGGCACAAGAACAGACATATAGAACAATGGAATAGAATAGAGAACCCAAATATGCACCCAAACTACTATGCTCAACTAATATTTGAAAAAGGAGGCATGAACATTCAATGGAGCCAAGATAGCCTCTTCAATAAATGGTGTTGGGAAAATTGGACAGATACATGCAAAAAAATGAAACTGGACCACCAACTTACACCAAATACAAAAATAAACTAAAAATGGATACAGGACTTAAACATTAGAAGGGAAACCGTAAAAATACTAGAGGTATCCACAGGCAGCACAATCTCAGATATATGCCGAAAGAACTTCTTCACTGATGCAGCTCCAAAGGTAATTGAAGCTAAAGAAAAAATAAACAAATGGGACTACATCAAAATAAAAAGCTTTTGCACAGCAAAAGAAATGATCAACAAAACAACAAGAAAGCCCAGTATATGGGAGAACGTATTTGGAAATATTATCACTGATAAAGTTTTAATCTTCAAAATCTACAGCCAACTTATACAACTTAATAAAAGGTAGATAAACGATCCAATAAAAAAAATGGGCAACGAACCTAAATAGAAACTTTTCGAAAGACTACAGAAGTAAGACCAAGAGACACATGAAAACATGTGCAAAGTCACTAATCTTTGGAGAGATGCAAATCAAAACGACAATGTGATACCATCTTACACTGGTCAGAATGGCAATCATCAACAAATCAACAAACGACAAGTGTTGGCGAGGTGAGGAGAAAAACGAACCCTTGTACACTGTTGATGGGAATGCAGAGTGGTGCAGCCACTGTGGAGAACAGTATGGAGGTTCCTCAAAAAACTAAAAATGGATCTCCCATTTGACCCTGTAATCCCACTCTTAGGAATTTATCCTCAGAAATCACAAACACCAATCAGAAAGGATTTATGCATCCCTATGTTCATAGCAGCACAATTTACAATAGCTACAATTTGGAAACAGCCTAGGTGCCCGTCAGCAGATGAGTGGATCAGAAAACTGTGGTACATATACACAATGGAATTCTATGCTGCCATTAAAAAGAAGGAATTCTTACCATTTGCATCAACCTTGTTGGAACTGGAGAACCTTATGCTTAGTGATATAAGCCAGTCAATGAAGGAGAAGCATCACATGATCTCACTCATTTCTGGATAATAAAGAACATTATAAACTGATGAACAAAAGGATAGATACAGAGGCAGTAAAACATCAGACTGTGAAATTACAGCAGGAAGATTAAACTTAGGTGAGGTAGATAAGAGATCAATCACAGGACTTGTATGCATGCATATAAGCATAACCAATGAACATAGACACTGGGGGGTTCGGGTATGCCTGGGAGGGAGGGGAGGCAATGGGGAGATATGTATAAAAAGTTAATAAAACACACACACACACACACACACACAAACACACAAAGAAGAAAAATGAAAATAGAGAAAAAAATAAAAAAGAGATAAAATAATAAAATAAAATAAAAATGAAAAAGTGAAGTGTCATTTCTTTGAGTGGCTTAAGAGCCCACTTTTTATATCTATATTTTTTATTTTTTAAAGTATTACATATAGTAGTACATATATCTCCTTTTTGTTTCCCCATTGACCTTCGCCCAGCTACCCCTACCCCCTGTCACATGCCCTCATCCTAACATCCCTGTGTCTTATGTCCGTTAGTGTGCTTGTATGCGTGCATACAAATCCTTAGATGATCTCTTTCCCCCACTCCCAACATTCCCCAGCCTTTTCACTGTAATTTGACAGTCCTTTCGGCTTTATTGCCTCTGTATCCATCTTTTTGTTCATCAGGTTATATTGTTCTTTATTTTACATAAATGTGTGAGATCATGTAGTATTTTTCTTTCATTGACTGGTTTCTTTCACTTAACATAATGCTCTACAGGTCGATCCATGCTGTTGCAAATGGTAAGAATTTCTTCTTTTTTATAGCAGCATAGTATTCCATTCTGCAGATGTACCATAGTTTTCCAATTCACTCAACTGCTGATGGGCATTTAGGCTCTTTCCAATGATGGATTGGGCTGCTATGAACATAGGGGTGCATATATCCTTTCTGATTTGAGTTTCTAGTTAGTAGGGATTACTAGGTCATATGGGAGTTCCATTTTTAGTTTTTTGAGGAAACACCATAATGTTCCCCAAAGTGGCAGCACCAGTCTGCATTCCTGCCAGCAGTGCACAAGGGTTCCTTTTTCTCAGCATCCTCGCCAGCACTTGTCGTTTGTTGATTTGTTGATGATTGCCATACTGACAGGTGTGAGATGGTATCTCATTATCATTTTGATTTGCATATCTGGGGTAATTATTGACTTTGAACATGTTTTCATATGTCTCTGGCCTTCCTTCTGTCTCCTTCTGAAAAGATTATATTAGGTCCATTGCCCATTTTTTTATTGGATCATTTATCTTCCTTTTATTAAGTTGTATGAGTTGGCTGTAGATGTTGGAGATTAAATCTTTATCAGTGATAACATTTGCATATATGTTCTCCCATACAGTGGGATTTCTTGTTCATTTATTGATGGTTTCTTTTGCTGTGCAAAAGCTTTTTATTTTGATGTAGTCCCATTTGTTTATTTTCTCTTTATTTTCCATTGCTCTAGGAGCAATACCAGTGAAGAAATTGTTTTGGCATATGTCTGAGATTTTGCTGCCTGTGGATTCCTTTAGTATTTTTATGGTTTATTGTCTTATGTTAAACTTCTGTATCCATTTTGACTTAATTTTTGTGTATGGTGTAAGGTGGTGGTCTAGTTTCATTTTCTTTTCATGCATCTGTCCAATTTTCCCAACAAAATTTATTGAAGGGACTGTCTTGACTCCATTGTATATTCATGCCTCCTTTGTCAAATATTAATTGAGCATAGTGGTTTGGGGCGATATCTAGATTCTCTATTCTATTCCATTAGTCTATATGTCTGTTCTTGTTCCAGTACCAGGCTGTTTTAAAAACAGTGGCATTGTAATACAGCTTGAAATGTCATTTTGAGATTCACCTACCCTATTCTTCTTTCTCAGGATTTCTGTGGGTATTTGGGGTCATATTTAGTTCCAGATGAATCTTTGGAGATTTCTTTCTAGGTCTGTGAAATATGCCATTGGTATTTTAATGGGGAGTACATTGAATATAGAGATTGCTTAGGGTAGTATGGACATTTTAAGGATGCTGATTCTCCCAATCCATGAACATGGTATGTTCTTCCATCTGTTTATGACTTCCTCTATCTCTTTTTCCATTGACCTGTAGTTTTTCAAGTATAGGTTTATTCCAGGTATCTTAATTTTTTTTGATGCATTGATAAATGGGATTGCTTTTTTAGTTTCTCTTTTTGTAAATTCAATATTGGTGAATAGAAATGCCATAGATTTCTTGGCATTAATTTTGTATCCTGCTACATTGCCAAATTCATTATTTAAATCAATTAGTTTTTTAATGGAGTCTTTCTGGTTTTTGATGTACAATACCATGTCATCTGCAAATAAGGACAGCTTTACTTCTTCTTTTCCAATTTGGATGCCTTTCATTTTTTTCTTCTTGTCTAATTGCAATGGCTAATACTTTCAGTACTCTGTAGAGCAGGAATGGTGAGATTGGGCATCCCTGTCTTGTTTTTGTTCTTAGTGCAAATGGTTTTAGTTTTTGCCCATTGAGTATGATGTTAGGTGTGGGTTTATCACATATATCTTTTATTATGTTGCAGTATGATCCTTCTATTCACATCTTGTTGAGAGTTTTTATTAAGAAAGGATGTTGGATTTTGTCAAATGCTTTTTCTGCATCAATTGATATGACTATGTGACTTTTATCTCTCAATTTGCTCATGTGATGTATATCACATTTATTGATTTGTGGATATTGTGCCATCCTTGCATTCCTGCAATACATCCTACATGGTCATTGTGTATGATGTTTCTGATATACTACTGGATCCGATTTGATAGAGTTTTGTTGAGGATTTTGGCATCTATGTTCATGTGTGATATTGGCCTGTAATTTCTTTTATTGTGTTGTCTTTATCTGTTTTTTTTTTTTATATTAGGGTGATGCAGGCTGCAGAGAAGGAGCTTGGAAATTTTCCTTACTGTTGAATTTTTGGAATAGTCTGTACAGGATAAGTTTTAGTTCTTCCTTGAATGTTTGGTAAAATTCCCCTGTGAAGCCACCTGGACCCAGGCTTTTGGTTGCTGGAAGCCTTATGATGACTTCTTCAATTTCTGCCATAGTTATTCACCAACTGAGGTGTTTAGATTCTTCCTGATTAAGTTTTGAAACATTGTATTTTTCTAGGAATTTGTCTGTTTCTTTGAGGTTGTCTAGTTTGTTGGAAAAGAGTTGTTCATAGTATATTTTAAACAATCCTTTCTATTTATTTGATGTCTGTTGTTATTTCTCCTCTTTCATTTCTGATTTTATTTATTTGGTTCCTATATTTTTGCTTATTGGTGAGTCCAGCTAGAGGTTCATCAAATTGTTTATCCTTTCAAATAACCAGCTCTTGGTTTCGTTGATCTTATCTATTGTATTTTTTGTCTCTATGTTATTTATCCCCACTCTGATCCTTATTATTTTCTTCCTTCTGCTTACACTGGTCTTTTCTTTTTGCTCTCTTTCTATCTCTTTGATTTGTAGTGTCAGGTAATTTATTACTTTTTTTGTTCTTTTGAGTTAGGCTTGTAGAGCTCTGAACTTCCCTCTCAAGACTGCTTTTTGCTGTGTCCCATAGATCTGGATTGTTGTGTTTTCATTGTCATTTGTTGCCATGATGTTTTTTTGTTTCTTCTTTCATCTCTCTGGTAATGCAGTCATTGTTTAATAGCATGCTATTTAGTCTCCAAGTGATTGATATTTTTGGATTGTTTTTACTGTAGTTGATTTCCAGTTTTATGTCACTGTGTTCTGAGAAGATGCTGTATATGATTCCTATCGACTTGAATTTGAAGAGACTTTGACTGTGATCCAATATATGGTCTATCTTTGAAAATGACCCATGTGCACTTGAGAAGAATGTATATTATGTGGCTTTGGGTAGAAATGTTCTGAAGATGCCAATTAATTCCATCCGGTTTAGTGAGTCATTTGGAATTGATGTTTCCTGATTTTTTTTGTATAGAGCATTTGTCAAATGGTGATAGTGGGTATTAAAATCTCCTACTATGATTGTATTGTTTTCAATCTCTCCCTTGATATTCTCCAGGAGGTTTTTTTTTATGTATTTGTGTGTTCCTATTTTGGCTGCATATATGTTTACCAGAGTGATTTCTTCTTGTTGGATTTCTCCCTTTAGTATTATGAAGTGGCCTTCCTTATCTCTTGTTATCTCCTTCACTTTGAGATATAATTTGTCAGATATAAGTATTGGTACCCCTGGTTTTTTTATTTTTCATTTCCATTCACCTGAAAAACCTTTTTTCATCCCTTCCCCCTCTGTCTGTGTATGTCTTTTTTTCTGATATGGGTTTCTTGTAGACAGGAGATATATGGATCATGTTTTCTTATCCAATCTGTTACCTTATGTCTTTTGATTGGGACAATTAATCCATTTACATTTAAAATTATTATTGATAGGTACTTATTTGTCACCATTTTTATTCTTTACCCCTGTGTTCCTTCTTTGCTTCCTATTTCTGTTTTTTGTTTGTTTGTTTTTTAAAGCAGACCCTTTAGCATTTTTTACGTTGCTGGTTTCATGGTAATAAAATCTCTTAGTCCTTTTTTGTCTGTGAAGATTCTGATTTCACCTCCAATTTTGTTAATAGTTTTGCTGGGTACAGTATTCTTCGATTCAGACCCTTCCTTTGCTTGACTTTGTATATTTTATTCCATTCCCTTCTGGCCTGATGTGTTTCTGTTGAGAAATCAGTTGCTAGCCTGATGGGGGTCCTTTGTTGGTAACTTTCTGTCCCTCTCTGGCCACTTCTAATATTCTTACTTTGTTGTTGGTGTTTGCCAATTTAATTATAATGTGCCTTGTTGTCGGTCTTTTGGGGTTCATTTTGCTTGGATCTCTATGATCTTCTTGGATTTTGTGATTTTTTTCTTCCCTATATCAGGGAAGTTTTCTGTCATTATTTCTTCAAACAGGTTTTCTATTCTTTGCTGTTTTCTCTCCTTCTGGGACCCTTATTATGTGGATATTGTTTTGTTTCATGTTGACACAAAATTCCCTTAGGCTCTCCTCCTGCTTTTTAATTTTTTTTTCTAGAATCTACTCTACTTGGGTATTTTTTCCTACCTTGTCTTCTAGCTCACTGGTGCTGTCCTCTGCTTCTTCTAGTCTACTTTTGATGCTTTCTATTGAGTTCTTTATAGCAGCGGTGTCATTTTTCACTTTATCTTGGTTCTTCTACATTTCCTCTTGGTTCTTACACATATTGTCATATTTGTCTTCCTTCCTTTTCATCCACCATATGATCATTTCTCTGATTTTTTTCTCTGATAGGTTGCTTGTTTCTATTTCGTTTACTTCCTTTTCTGGTGCTTTTCTTTCATATGCAGGCTGTTTCTGTGTCTCCCTATGATTTCTCTTCTCTCAGTGTCTGGTTATGTAGTTTTCTCTCTCCTTTCCATGGTGGAGTGTAGAGCTCCTCTGAATCCACATACTCAGGGACCAATATTCTCAGGTTCACAGCTGTTTGGTTGATGTCATAGTTGTAGTTTCCAACGGCTTTTCAAGCATAACATCCACTTTGCCCTTCAAGATAGCGTGGTCTCTGCATCTGATCTGTTCGCTCTGTGAGGGAACCCAGCAGCAGTGAGTGTTGCTTGGTTAGGGCAGCCTGTCCAGCAGTCCCCCACTGTCTCCTGGAGTATAGCTGTCCCTCATCTCACCAACAAACACTCTTTGTGCAACCACATACTCTCCCTTTGTTTTCTCACTCACACACTATCTTGCAGTCTGCCAGTCTGCCTTCTGTTTGGAAGCCATCTTCTTTCTCCAAGATCCCACTTTTTTGTACTGTGTGTGGCTTTTAAGCTTCCTTTTTCTGGGACTGAAGGCTTCTCTTTAGGCCAGTCCCTATTGACTTTCAGGGACTATTCAGTGTTTTCTTTTTTTTTTTCCTTTGTATCACTCAGGTTGTAGTCTGGGTATGGCTTTATTCGTTGCCTGGAGACTACAGGTCGGAGCTATCTCTTAAGAAGAAACTGGCTATTCAGGTTCCGCGATTCAGGTATGACTCAGCACTAGACTCATGGCCACCTCTCCTGGTCCCTCTTCTCAAGCCATCCTCTCCCCAGACTCCACCATCCTCACCTTCTCCTGCACTCCTGCCATGTGTGAGTGTCTGTATCTGAAAGGTCCTATTTACAAGGTTCAGTGAAAAAAAGCAAATACCACAGAAAGGGGAAAGAGCTGTGCCACTGCAAGCCCCTCTCTTACCAGCTCTTTGCGGTCTGTGCAGGCTTCCTGAATATCCCCTTTGGACTCAGTCTATCATGACTGTGAACCCAGATCTATAATCCCCTGCCACAAGCAGTCCCATGGACCTCTTTTCCACAGTCAGACACTGTGCCTGACCCAAGGGACACACCTCAGTGCTGTGCGGTTTCTCACCAACCCTCTGGGCTCAAAGGTTCAGCAGCTCTCCCCAGCCCAGATCCTTGAATTTTACCATTCTGCAGGTGTCCTCTGCCTTCCCTAGCTGAGTCTATTTCACCAATTTGGGTGGATGTTATTTGATTTAGTTGCTCTTTCTGTCTGTTCTGGGACAAGGCTCAGGACATGTCTGTCTATTCTGCCGCCATTTTGTCTTTTCTTATTTATTGTTATTTTAATTGCCTATTTTCCATCATGATAATGAAAGCTCATGAGGACTAACAGATAATGAACAAAATACATAAATAAAATATATAGTGTATCAAATGGCAATAGGTGGTATGGAGAAAAATAGAGCAGGGAGGATTGGTGCGAAGGTCCTATTTTATACAGGGTAGTTGGGGTAGGCCTCACTAAAATATCTGAGGGAAGTGAGGTTGTAAACAATGAAATTATCTGGAGAAACAGCAGTCCACGCAAGTTCAAACACCTTGAAATGAGAACATGCTAGAATGTTAGAGGAATAACAAGGCAGCTGGTACAGCAGGAGGAGAATAAGTATGAGGGAAAATAGTAGGAGAGGGGGTCAGAAAGAACATGGGAGGCACAAAGTGTATGGCTTTGAGAATCATTTTAAAGACTTCAGAATTTGCATGATTTTGCGCTTAGGACTGGTTAAGGTTAGGGTTAGGATTAGGGTTAGGGTTAGGGTTAGGACTGGCATGCTCTTAGTGAAATGTCTAGGGGGCTATAGCAGCAAGGGAAGAAGAAATGAGACCAGGAAAGAAGTTCCTATCGTTATCCAGGTGACAGATGGTGGCACAGACCAGGGTGGAGGCATTGAAGGTAGCAATAAGTGGTTGAATTGTGGATGTATTTGGCAGATAGAATTGGTTAATTGATGGTGACATCAGGAACCCACAAAAGCCCTAAGAGGGAGGGATTGGCAAAGTGAGACCCTAGCCAGTAGTTCCGGCTCTCTAAGAAGCCATGGGAGACACAGGTTTTTATGAAAGATTAGAGGACTAGCACTCACAATCATGCAGGTAGGGTCCCTAGACCTAGCCAGCGATCAGGGTCATCTTCTGCCCATTCACCAGTCCCCAGGCTGAACATTGCCTCCACGGCCGGGGAAGGTAGGTCACTGGCAAACTCTGCAGCTTCTGTCAGTGCCACAAGCCCCAGCAGCAGCAGCAGCTGTGGCGGCGCCCGCATGAGCAGCCCCTAGCAGGCAGATGTTTCATCAGCGGTCGGCCCAGCGCATGTACATGGAGGTGAAGTCACTGGCATCCACTTTCCTGCTGGCCTGAGCTTCTAAGCAGCTGGGGATGAGCTGGGGATACCAACGGCCTGACAGCCAGCCTGGTCCTCCCCCACCCACTCCGGTTCCCCCATTCACCATCACTGATCCATGGGAGCCTGTGGGCCGGGGGCTGTTCTGCCCACTTGCCAGTCCCCAGTACCACCCACTGCCACCCACATGCTTCCCCATGGTCCCTTTTTTGCCTGTGGGCGGGGTTTGGGTGGTGGGGGTGGTGGGGGAGAGGAAAGACCGAGAGGTGGTTAATGCACCTCATGGCAACTGGTAGAGCTTTCATTTCAGTTGTTACGCTTATAGTCCCTGGCCTTTTATTATATAGGATGGTATTACCAAGATGTATGCGAATGATACTGCCCATAAGTCCAACAAGATTGAAAAGATGCTATTGGATGTAGATCTTGGAAGCCACTGGTGATGTGGGCAAAGCCAATAGGATTAAAGTTGAAGGTATACACCAGAATGCAGTAGGGTGTCAAGAGAATGGTCTGTGAGAAAAGAGAGAATATACTGTATGCAGCATATGAGTTTGCTTATATGCTGAGGGGGAAAATAAATCAAGTGTAAGATACAGGAGGCAAGGTAACTGATGGATAGGAAGCCTAGATAGGTGTTGGAGATGGGATCCAGAGCCCCTAGAGTTGAGTTAGTCTTCACTGGGAGGAGGGATCAAGACAAGAGGGAAGGATAGGTGGATACACTAAATTTTGTTGTTATGGAAAATTAAAGATGTCATATCTGAATATCTCTACCTGCTCTGGAAGGTCAGGAGCAAAGTCCCCAAAGTTAGAGGAAAAGCAATAGTGGGGGAGTTTCAATGAACCTTGTTAATATTGGACACAGTTTGAAATAGTTACTGCACAGAATAGGTTTATAAAGGCTTGACTGGGACTATCCCCATAAATATACAGCAATCCCATTGAGTTACATGAGATCCTAATTTCTAGCTACATGACCTTGAGCAAGGTATTTAACCTCTGTACCTCAGTTTCTTCATATAAAATGTTCATGAGTAAAATAATGCCACTGAATTAAATGAGTTAGTCCATGCTCAGCAATTACTGAGCACAATGAATACGAACTTTCTAGATTTATATGATAATTAGTTATTTCAATTTCTTCTATGTTGTTCATTAACCCAGGTCTGGGAGAGAATGATGGCTTGATCCCAAGTTATTGTGTTACTGGGTAAAGGATTGAAGTGATTGAATGAACACAGGATCAAAGATGGACATAGTAGGAAGTGAATACAGGGGAGCGGGGGCAGTTAGAAAGAAAGCAGAGAATCATGTGATGCCTGAAACACAGAGTTTGGCAGAAGAGGCCTCAATAAATATCTGCTGAGTGAAAAAATGGAAAACTCTGCAGGGTCAAACCACAGGAACTGGGAATGTCATTTTGGGGAAAGTAGGTAACTCTGGCTGAGAAAGGAATCTGCATATTCAGGTAAGGCTAAGGAAGGATTGGTGAAATAGAGGGCATATGGTGTCATGAGAGTCAAAACAAGGTTCTCTGGGGCTAGAAAAACAATGAAGCCTCTGTAGAGTTTGGAAATAACCAGAAGCAGGGAAAGGTAGAGCTATCCCACATGCCCAGCCCCTCACTCTTAAATTGTCCCAACCTCTTTAGCCTAGCCCCAGTGCCTGGGGCTGCCAACTTTCCCTGACTTGCCATATCACTCATTAGTGCCAGCTGTATATTGTGGGATGGGGTCTCTGACAGCTAATAGGATGCCACTCCTTGCAGTGAGAGGCATCCCTGCATGCACACTGCCCAGGCCTGTGAAAATGAGTCAGGGCTTGCCCCTCCCCTTCTCCAGTGTTTCCATTCATACATGAAGCAGAACATGGCATGCTGGCAAAAGCCCAGGTTTGAACAACAAGAAGTTCCATGTGTTCCAGTCCTGGTTCTACTGTTCCCTTAGTGTGTGATCTTGGATAAGCTTCTTTTCTTCTCTGGACCTGTTTCCACATTTGCACAAAAACTGTTCAACTTAAAGTAAAATTGTTCTAGAAGTAAATGAAATGGTGGGTGCACAAATAATTTGTAAATAGTCAAATGTTCTGTGCTTGCAAGAGAATGGTTAAATTAATGCTGCCAGAATAAACTCATGCAATTAATTTATGACATAGAAGCCAAGGGGAAAGGACTCTCTCTTCAATAAATGATGTTGAGAAAACGAAACAGCCATATTCAAAAGAATGAAACCGGATCACTATCTTATACATACATGAAAATGAACTCAAAACAGATTAAAGGCTAGAATGTGAGACCTGAAATTGTAAAAATCCTAGAAGAAAACATAGGCAATAACTTTTTTTCACATAGGTCTTGGTGATGATTTTTTGTATTTGATATCAAACGCAAAGACAAACAAGGTAAAAATAAACAAATGGAACATCAAACTAAAAAGCCTGGGCACACAGCGAAGGAAACCATCAATACAATTAAAAGGCAACCTACAAAATGGGAGAAAATATTTTAGGGGTTAATATTCAAAATATATAAAAAAAACTCATGCAACTCAATAACAATAAAATCTAATCTGATTAAAAAGTAGGCAGAGGATATTTATGTGCAAAAAATTAAAATTTAAAGTTATCAAGATTGCATTAAACTTTTTACCAAATTCTCCATTAATCAAAAAAAGGGGGGAGAGTAGGACAATATCATGTAAGGAAAAATATCTGGTAAATAAATTACATCTAGAAAATTTTCACTTTAGAAAATTAATTTTCATTTGTAATATTAACAACAAGACACCTATGAAAAACACACATGGTGTCAAAATAAGCCAAAGGAAAAGAGGGTAGGCAAAAATATAAAGGACCACAAGTCAATTTTATAGAAAAGATTCCTTTATAACTCTTGGTTGAGAATATGTTTATACTTTCAGAAAACAACTCCAAGAACAAGTGGACTCCTGCAACAGAAAGAAACTGACAGGTCTGCTCCAACCACGAAGACAAGAGGGGAAACAGTCCAGAGATGGAAGACGCTGAGGACGCCTTGCCATGCGAGCAGTCAGCAGCTGTGCATCGCTACAGGATGCCTAGGAACAAATCAGAGAGGGTCGGACTGGCATTGCCACCATTTGTCCACCATCCAGATATCATTGCTGATGTGTACACATAAGGAACTGTTTGATATTGAAACTGGGACTCAAAGCTATTGGACATTGAAATTGGGACTCAAAATTTTTTTTTCTCTTGTGTGTTTATTTCTAGCCTACAGGGGCAAGATGTTTTTAAAGACAAGAATCAGGGGGTGGGAGAAGCAGATGCAGAGGCAAAGAAGCAATGAACAGACTGTCCTGCTACAGTGGGAAGGCAGGGGAGGTTGAGGAGGGGGGGGCAGCTGTAGAAGATCAACCAAAGGACTTGCATGCATGTGTGTAGGCATAGCCAGTGGATACAGGGCATTGGGGGGGTGGGGAGCGGGGAGAGAAGGGTGAGGGCATGTACTGGGGGGGGGGAGAGCTGGGAAGGCAATAGGGAAAAAATCAAAATAAAATAAATTTAAAAAGAAAGAAAAAGTAGGCAGAGAGCCCTGGCTGGGTGTCTCAGTTGGTTGGAGTGCCGTCCCATACAAAAAAAGTTACTGGTTCAATTCCAGGTCAGGGAACATACCTGAGTTGTGAGTTAAATTCCTGGTCAATGTACATATGGGAGGCAACTGATTCACGTTTCTCTCTCACATCGATGTTTTTCTCTCTCTTTCTTCCTTCCTTTCTCTCTCTAAAAATCAACCAAAACATATGGGTTGAGGATTTTAAAAAAATAGACAGATAATCTGAATAGACATTTTTTTCAAAGAAAAACATACAGATGGCCAACAGGTGTAGAAAAAGGTGCTTCAGCATCACTAATCAACAGGGAAATACAAATAAAAAACCTACAATGAGATACCACTTTATTAGAATTCCTATTGTCAAAAAGACAAGAAACAAGTGCTGGTGAGGATGTGGAGAAAATGGAACCCTTGTGTTCTATTGGTGGAAATGCAGACTGGTACAGCACTATGAAAAACAGTATGGAAGTTATTCAAAAAATTAAAAATAGAACTACCATATGATATAGCAATTCCACTTGTGGGCATTTATAAAAAAACGAAAACACTAACTGAAAAAGATATATGCATCCCCATGTTCATTGAAGCATTATTTATAATAACCAAGACATGGAAGCAATGTAAACGTCCATCCATGGATGAATGGATAAAGAAAATGATGTGGTGTATATGTACAATTCAATATTATTCAGCCATAAAAAAGATGAAATCTCACCATTTTCAACAACATGGACCTTAAGGGCATTATGGTAAATGAAGTAAGTCAGACAGAGAAAGACAAATAACATATAATCTCAATTGTATATGAAATCTAAAATTTTATTAAATAACTTTATATGTACAGAGAACAGATCGGTACAGTAGTTGCTAAAGGCAGGGTGGGGAGTGGATGAAATGAATGAAGATGGTCAAAAGGTACAAACTTCCAGTTATAAAATAAATAAGTCACAGGAATATAATTTACAACATGGTGACTACAGTTAATAGTACTGTATTGCATATTTGAAACTTGTAAAGAGTAAAAATCTTAAAGGTTCTCATCACACAAAAAATTTTATGTATGGTACCATATGTTAACTAGACTTATTGTCATCGTTTAACAATATATACAAATATAGGATCATTATGTTGTACTAATATAATGTTATATGCCAATTATATCTCACTAGTGGCCCCAGTGCACAAAATTCATGCTTGAGGGGAGGGGTGTCCCTCAGCCCAGCCTGCACTCTTTACAATCTGGGACGCCTCGAAGGATGTCCTACCGCCGATTTACAGGGAACAAGCCTAAACTGGCAATCGGACATCCCTCTCGCAATCCGAGACGCTGGCTCCTAACCGCTCACCTGCCTGCCTACCTGATTGCCTCTAACCACTCTTCCTGCCGACCTGCTCTCCTCCAACTGTCCTCCTGCTGGCCTGCTTGCCCCCAAATGTACCCCCTGCCAGCCTGATTACCCCCAACTGCCCCCCATGTCAGTGTGCTTGCCTCCAACTGTCTCCCCTACTGGCCTGCTTGCCCTCAACTGCCCCCCCTGCTGGCCTGCTCATACAAAACTTCCCCCCACAGTCCCAATCAGCTCAATCTGACCCCCACTGATGGCCTGCTTGCCCCCAACTGGCCACCCTGCTGGTCTGCTCACCCACAACTCCCCTCCCCTCTTGGCCTCTAACCGCCTCTACCTCAGCCTCACCACCATGGCTTTGTCCAGAAGAATGCCCAGAAGGTCTCCTGGAAGGTCTCCCAGTCTAATTAGCATGTTACCCTTTTATTAGTATAGATAGAGGCCTGGTGCACAGGTGGGGGCCAGCTGATTTGCCCTGAAGTGTATCCCAGATCAGGGTGGGAGTTCCCTTGGAGCATGGGGCAGCCTGGGCAAGGGGCCTGTGGTGGTTTACAGGATGGCCACGCCCCCATGGGATGAGGGTCCCCACTGGGGGGCATGGCCAGCCTGGATAAGGAGATGAGGGCTGTTTTTAAGCTGGCCACACACTTCAGGGTGGGGGTCCCTGCTGGGGTGCCTGGACAGCCTGGGTGAGGGGCTGATGGCTGTTTTCAGCCTGGCCACACCCCCAAGTGGGGACTCTTACTCCATGGGGGTGTGGCCAGCCTGGGTAAGGGGCTAAGGGCCATTTTCAGGCTGGCCACACTCTCTGGTGACTCAGGCTCCCAGCCCCTCCTTTTTTTTCTTTAGCCCCTCCTTGAGCAGAGGCCAGGGTTGGCGGGAAGCTTGGCTTCCTCCATAATCAGGGGCAACCCAAGCCTCCTGCTTGCTCCAGCTCCATGGCCGCCACCATCTTTGTTGGGTTAATTTGCATACTCACTCCTGATTGACTGGTGGGCATAGCAGAGGGATGGCCAATTTGCATATTTCTCTTTTATTAGTGTAGATTTTTAAAAAATGTAATGCTGTCATATCTGCCCTGGAAAATCAGAGGATGTGTTTTCTGTGCATTCAGCAAGCAATTTCTTATGACTGTGCATACCCCACTGCAAGAACTGAATTCTTCAAGTCCAAAAGAGTAGTATATTTAGGGCCTTCTCCAGTCTAGTCCATGACCTAGTTATTGTTCAAATAAATTGAACTTGCACCAACCTTAACTGATTTTCCAACTGTCCTGCTTTTCCCCACTTCTATGTCTTTGCTCACTGAGTTCTCTCCACACTAATACCTTTTATTTCTTCTGTAATGATTAAAAACCTTTCCACAATTTAGTGCCAGATCTAATACCACCTCTCCTACCTTACTTTCTCTCAAGATAGCAGATGAAGGGGATTTCTCTCATTTCTGAAGTACAATAGACTATTTGGCACTTTGGATCTAGTCTTTGGGGGTCCCCTTTCTGAATAAATGAAAATAATTTTGCCATTGCAAGAGAGAATACAGACTGATCAGTGGCATGTGAAGAGCTGGGCCAGCCTTAGGCTCGTGGCAATGCCAGAAAGGAAGGAAGGGAGAAAGGGAAGAAACAAGGGAGGGAAGAAGGAAGGAAAGAGAAGTCAAGAGGAGACAGGGAGAGATGGAGAAACGGAGGGAGAGAAGAAGCCTAGCTCACCTGAAAGGTTTAAGATTTATCTTTTTCAGAAGCTGGTAGATGTGGTAGGCGTTGCGAGGGAGAGATTAGATTATCATCTGGGACCAGTGCTAACAAGAGAGTAAAGGCCAAGGGAGAGATTTTACTCCAGGAATAGTGGCATCACACCTCCTAAGGAAGATTGACTCAGAGGAGTCATCAACAGAATTTAAGATGATCTTTTCCAACCCCAGGCCTGCTGTCTGGATGGGAATGGTTAGACCTGGGGAGTGGAAGGGACTAAGATACCAGGCCTTGAAGTTGTCTGTGCCCACCAGCAGCACAGGCAACTGGAAATATAATAGCTAATAACATGGGCTTACCTTAGTCAGAGAATGTGTCCCAGATACCACAGGGTAAGCCACCCTGGCCAGGCCCATTTGAAAGGTACACTTTCACAGGGGCCTAGGGCAGATGGGGTTGGTGAGGTTGACTCCTAATCCCTAAGGGTCTTGAATGGGAAGGACAAAGACAGGAGAACTCACCTGTAAGAAGACAGATAGGAATGTCTTCCCTGAAGTCTTTTGTTTATGTTTACAGCCTGGTCCTCTAGTTCTCTTGCTCCTTGGAGATAAACAGTTGCACTGCTCTCTAAAATGCATAAGAATGAAAACGTGGAAGCTGAGTGTGGCAAGACCATGGAGATAGATGTCCAGTTCTCTTGCCTTCCTTCCTAAAGTTTCTCAGTCACTAGGAGATAGGGAGAGTGGAGGAGATAAGAAGTAGAAGAAGCAAATCAGTTCAAGCCCCCATTACCTGCCTCCCTTACCCAGTGATAGATCATGATGTGGGGCGAGTTGGGTGGCGGGGGGAGGGGGCTGTCAAGGCAGCTCCTGTGAAAAGCTCTGAACATTTATAGTGTTTCCCAAAGTACAGATTGCCTCGGCTCTTCTCCTTCATTCCTTCAGTGAATCTCACTGCACATTCACATCCCCATGCAGGTATTATGCAGGAGAAATATAAGAAGGTACTGTGGAAAGATAAAAAGTTAGCAAAATGAAGGTGCTTGGATCTGAATTTGCATAGTTATCAATGTTGGTCATGTTTTCCTCTTTCCCCTGCTTTTCTCCATATCATAGGGGACTGACTGTGAATTCCAGGATCCCTCATCAATCATGTTCTGGCTGGGTTCAACCAATGAGAAGCACTGGTGGGAGGGTAAGAAAAATGGAGAAGCCAGGGTATTTAGCCTCTGCCTTTTTGTTTCTGATGGTGTCTGCTGTGTATATTCTATGGCTCTGACTGTCAATATACTTCCAATTCTGCTGTGTTATCCCAGCTCCTGACCAGATCACACCATCTCCTCCCGCTGTTCCTCCACTTTTCATCTTCCCCTGATCTGCCTTATATTTAAAGGGGACTCAACCCTGTATACTGTGTTTCCCAGATTCTCATATTAGTTGACTTCCAGTTTTCCCTCAATGAGAGAGACACTGGAGGCAGATTAAAGGGAACGAATGAGGTAAAGGAGAAGGTATTTCTTCCTTTCCTATGGTTTGGGTAGCATTTCTCTTCTATGGTTCTAGCACCCGTGGATAGACCTTTGATTCCACTTTCCATCTGGTGACCCCTGTCCCTGGACTATGGACATACATTTCCCCTCACCCCTCCAGCCTAGGGGTGGTTTTGGGCTCCTCGTGCCACTAATATCTTGGTTACCTTCCCGTCCTGCTCAGATTCTCTGCCTATCAGCTATGTAACCAATTCATTTTCTGCATTAAATTGTCATAAATACTTGGTAGTTTATTTTCCAAGTTTGAGCTTGATTATAAATTGGACTAGTGGAAATGCAGCCGATGATTTAAGGTGAGTGAATGTGGTTCTCATTGGTCACTTGACTCAAAATACTAGGGAATTGGGTGACAGTCCCTAAAAAGGTGCCTTGCAGCAGCCAGAGAAATGGAAGCAGGTGCAGGGCTGAGCAAGCTAATTCTACCCTTCCACCTAGTTTAATTCTTCAGGACCTTGCTTCTAGAACAACACAACTCCAAATTCTCTTGAGAATTTTGATGGGCAAGTGTGGTGGGCCAGTGAGTTTTCACTTTTTATCTTACAGTGGTCAGAACTCATACCTATCAAATGCCAGACTGTTACCATCCTTCCTCATGGCCAACCAGACCACTAACCCCCAATAAACAACTCTCCCTACACACATACAACAGACACCAGAATTTATTTTGTAAATTATTTTATTGTGGAGGATAATACAGCAAAGCAGCTCCGAGTGAGGGGGCGGGGGGGGGAGCTGTAGTGCCCTTCAGTTATCTGGATCCTCGGTATGTTTTGGGGGTATAATGGGTTTCTGGGTAGGTTGCAAGATTACAACTGGTGTTTGAGATAGCTAATCAACACAGGAGGAATATCCAGCTGGTCAATGGCTTGTGGCTTGTTGGCCTGGCGCAAAGCTCTGCGGATAACTAAACGGACCTGCGATAGTAGTGTTCGTGGAGTGGCTGCAGCAAGGAGAAACAGGTCATGAGAAGCAATCCTCAGGGCAATTCTCCCACCAAAGGCTACATTCACACTGCCCTTGCTCCTGTATCCCTAAATGCTCTCTTCTTTTTAAGAAATGTCCCCTACCTCCCTTTCAATGTACAGTAACAATAGGGACCCACTGCGGACTAGAGAGGGCAGTGCCAAAACAAGGTATCAGGCTACTGCTATCCTTCTACCTTGTCTTAGTGATCTTGTCCCTAATAAGGACTATATAACTTCTTCCCCAGTGGGGCTCCAGTAGAGGAGAAAGATGGTGTTTTCTGCAATTCATTTCAGGATTAGTTTGGGGATAATTTGGAGCCCTAAGACCTTCACACCAGGATGCCTATAGGGCTGGCCTGCTTGACACTCACCTCGGGCCTGTAACAGTAATATGGTGCCTTTATCATTTTTCCAGCCCAGGTCCAGGGGGACAGATGGAAGGTAAACGTTAGCACCAAAATCAATTAACAGCTGAATGTACTCAGGATCACAATTATGGTGGAGGCAGATTTCAAGGAGGGTGCGTGGCTGTGGGACACGAGCTAATAGGTACTGGTCGGTACAGTTGTAGTCAGGATCTGCTCCATAGAGTAAAAGCAGGCGGAAACAGTCAAGGTGCCCATAGACTGCAGCCAAAAAAAGGGGACCAGAAAATGAAGTTATGTTTGACACCCAGACTGGTAGTTTAACCTTGACATTTGGATCTGCACCATGGCCTAGAAGTTCCTGCAGGATGGCAACAGCACCATCACGTGCAGCAGTGAGTATGGGAGAGCAGTTGTTGTAGACACTTCCACTAGGACAGGCGCCAGCTTCCAAAAGCTCATGCACGCAATCCAGATGGCCATGACTGACAGCAGTAAAAAGTGGTGTCTGTGCCTTGATGTCCAAGCTATCAACATCAGCACCATGGGCCAGGAGTACCTGCAAACAACTAAGGTGGCCATAAGCAGCAGCCAAGCGCAAGGGTGTCCCAGGAACACCCCAGCCACTCCTACTGTTGATGAAACGTTTGTAACACTCTTGGCGCAAAAGCTGGTCCAAGGTATAGGAGTCATTTCTGTGTACTGCTTCACGGAGAGCCTGCTTCTCCCTTGTGTTTGTGTCCTCTTCCTCCTTATCAGGCTGTAAGAGGGAGAAGATTTTGCTGATGTCCATGAAGTTCATGTTGGTTTATTAGAGCAGAACCATTCTCATTATGAGGAGGAGAATATGCCAAATCTGTGGGTTCCAAAAATGGGAGAGAGACTGACAATCCCCATCAAAAGCCTGGATACCAGCCCTTGCCCCCAACTTTCATAATTAGGCTCTTCATTTATGGGTCCCCTGCTTATAAAACCTACTCCACCCTATTTCAGGGCACAGAGATGGCTGCCAAAACAGATCAGATATTTTCACAGCTTGGTGTCTTTGCCTTTGCTGTTCTGCCTGCCCTTCAAACTCCTACTTCTGGGAAGCCCTCCCTAGTCAGCTTCTCTGCTCAGGGTTTCCAAAGGATCATAAATAGACTTCAACTATGAACTTTCTCACCACATTTCCACTTATCTGTGCTTCATTACTGTGTAAACTCCAGATTGAGGACCCCTGTATTCATCTTGTATTCCTCCACTTCTAGTAGAACGTACATCATGGCTGGGAATTTGGTAGATGCATCTTCCTTAGTTTAAAATGTGGGAACTAATGATGTGACCTTCGTCTGGCAGTTGCTAGGCCAACAGAATGGTGCTTTGTGATGTTAAGCTCTCATCCCTGAGCATTCTTATATCAATTCTATTCCTTAGCCTTGTAGATAAAGGTCAACCTCTTCAAAATCCCTGACTCATGCCCCATGCTTCAGACAACAAAGTTACTTAGGAAATAGATAGAGAGTGACATTTAATGATTAAATAAAGAGGTGGCATTACAAAGAGTACACTTCAAGTAAAATTAAGTCAAAGAGATGGCAGGAAATAGTTTAAGTTTCCAGGGCAAATCCTCTTCTTTGGTGACAACTGAGTTCTGCCCCAAAACCACTTCAATTCAGGACTCCCTTTAATTGTCAGCACCTTCTTGAAGCCCATGGCTTCTCCATCCCTCTGTGTCAAACCTTTTCTTATACTTTGTGCCCCACCTAGCCTAGAGCCCTGCCTCAACCCTCAACTCATCTCTCTATATTATCTCCAGACCCTATGAAATCACCCATGATACAATAACTGACTCTAATTATTTGACCTTAACAATCATGTTTCTAGTGCTCCAAAGTCAAAGTCACCCAACTCCATTTATAATGTTATCAGCATAATATGATAGGTTTTTCAGAACTTGAGTCTCTCTACTCTCCCATAACCTATAGCTATGGTCTTAGGGCCACACACTTCCTTTTATCTACTATCCACTTCTACCTCACTTTTTTTAGCCTGAGACCTTAAGTACACTCAAAAAATTTAGGTGGGTTGGTGGGGTCTCCCAGGTGGGTGAGGTATCCCTCAACTTTAGAACCTTCCCTACTCTCAAGCATCAAATTCATATATGGTCTTATTATTTATTTAGGGTAAAATTATAAGAAGAGAATTTTAGAGATCAGGCAGACCTAAGCTGGCAATTTAGCACCCCTATTCCCTAGCTGATAACCTTGGGCAGGACTCTTCCCTTCTTTGGTACTTATCTACAAGATGGAAATGTTAGTCCCTGGCCTCATGAGTCTGTTAAGATGAAGAGAGCTACAATATGTTAGGTCTTTGAAAATAATCTTCCTCTTTGCACCTTTAACCTCCTCATTGGCTCCTCACTTTCAACCATCTTAGGAAACAAAACAAAACACTTATATGGTCATTTGTCCCAACTAGATACTTTTCCATTCATATTTTTATTTTTCATCCACATATCCAGAGTTATTTACTGTCTACTTTCCCACCTCTCATTCCCTTCTCTCCAACCTTCAATCTGATGCCGCTTACCCTCAATCACATATTGAAATAGTTTTGTTTTTTTAAGTCATCCTTGTGGTAAAATCTACTGACTACTTCTCAGATTTTTTTCTTCTCAGACTTTTCTGGGACATTTCCTCACTGATACTCCCTCCTACATAGTCCTCTCTTGGCTTACTGGTCAGCACACTTTCCTGATTATTCTCCCCTTTTTTTTCTCCCCTGATAGTTATGTTACCTTATTTCTCTCCTTAATCCTCTTCTTTCCAGCCCCATAGTTGTAGCTCTCTCATTTATTCTGATGGTTTCAAGTCTATCATTCCAAGCTTTCTCTTTGGCAAAAAGTATTTAGTCACTGAGTTTCTTCAGGCACTTCAAAGTCAGCAGTATTATACCATAACTACCAACACCACTACTACAAAACTTGGTATATATCTCAGTTCCTTACATCTACCTGGTCAACCAAAACAAAAACCCAATACTCATTTCAGTCCTTTTATCTCATTGTCCCACTCCCATTCAATTGGTTATGAATTCCTGTGGATTTAACTTCCTAGAGACATCTATAGACCTCGGCTGTCAGGCCCATCCTCATTGCCTGTAGTTTGCTTAGGCCCTTATCATCTTTTGCCTTAATTGTTATAGTAGTCTCCTAGCTAGTTTCACATTTCAATATTTTCTCCACATTGTGGCTAAAATGATTCCTTAAAGATACACATCTTATCAGCCCAAATACCTTAGCCTGGCTCAGAGATCCCTGATGGGAAATTTTTGACCACATCTCCAGCCTTACTTTCTGCTAATCCTCTACTTATATCTCAGGATTCAGTGATAAGAAGAAGAGAAATGATGGTTCTCCATAAATACCATGTTTTCTTCTGTCACATGCATTTTTTTCTGATGAATTAGTTCCTTCAGAGTCTGTGCTTTTATAGCACTCTAGAAGTCATCACAGTGCATTATAACTCCTTCTAGATGGGTCTTTTTTGCTTCCATTGCCAATTGAAAGGCATTATAAAGTAGTGGTAAAACATGGTCTGGCATTCTGCTTTAATCCCAGATCCACCACTTAGTAGCTGTGTGACCTAAGGCAGATCACTTAATCTCCCTGTGCCCATTTCTTAATCTGCATAAAGGGGACAATAGTAGTACCAGTCTTACAGAATTATTGCTAGGAGTAAATGAGTTAATACATATTAAGTGTTTAGACTAGCACTTGAAGATAGTACTGAGTATTTTTACTGTGATGATGTTATCACTTAAATCTTCTATGACTATTGGTCCCTACCTTAAGTCCCATAATTTCAGAGCTGTAATGCACCTAATAAATCATTTAATTAAAAATTTTAAATCTAGAGATGAGAAAAATCAAAGCTCATAGGAGAGTAGAGACTTTTCCCCAAGGTCATATGGCTGATATTGTCAGTTGTTTCATTAGCAATATACCCAGAATAAACCTATAATCTTGAGATTTTTAAACCTATTTCACCACAGTGGAAGAGGTAATACTGTATTATCCCCATTTTGTGGGTGGAGGAAACTGAGACCTGAGAGGATAAGGGGTTTGCCAGGTGCCTTACAACAAGCCAATACCAGAGCCAGAAATAGAATACAGGCTTCACTACTCCTCATGTTTTTCTATTTCAATTTGTAAAAATGAACACATGAATCTCTCCCTTACCACAAGCAGATTTATATTGCAGTTCTCAGAATCCTCAGCTTTGAGGGCTATGCTGAATTTCAGGGACTTCATTCATGGAATGTTTCTTTATAGATCTTTTTTTTTTTTCTGGCAGACAGCAAAGGTGCCCTTCTTAATATTCTGGGGGTGGGGCAGGAGTTGTGTTCAGGGAGATGGAGAAGGCAGGAATAGAGGAGGAAAATTTGAAGCTCTCACCAAGGTCATATCATGAGCCCACGGCAGGGTCTAATGAGCCTTCAGAGGGAAAGCAAGCCATGGCCCCCAGCTAGCTTGAGCACCTGAATAGATTATGACTTAATAGATGGGATAACAAAATCTAACTACTCTAATTGTTGTGCTTTATTAATTAATTATTATTATGTGACCATTCTGTACAAGGATTTCTTTCCCGATCCCAAAGTGCCGGGGAGTTCAAATCTCTCTCTCTCTCTCTCTCTCTCTCTCTCTCTCTCTCTCTCTCTCT
>JAAGEH010000013.1:984246-1087569 GCA_011751065.1 Lasiurus cinereus
TCTCTCTCTCTCTCTCTCTCTCTCTCTCTCTCTCTCTCTCTCTCTCTCTGTGTGTGTGTGTGTGTGTGTGTGTGTGTATGTGTGTGTGTGTGTGTGTGTTATTGGCCTCTGTGGCAATCTGATTAAATCTCTGATCCCATTTCAGAATGAATTTTAATATATAAAATACAATACATGGGATTAAAGAAAACAAATTATATTGAAATACAGTTATTAAAATATTTTTTAAACTGCATGATATAGTAATAAATGTTCCTTATAAACACATTAAATAACAAGATCTAATAATTTCTATATTGGTGATAATCATACCTTACAAATCCAGAAATCTGTCATAACTGTAATATGAAATGTCTGTCATTTCTTCTCATGATCAAGTTACATGAATTAGTAATACTACTGCCATTTGCTGCCTATATTCATCCTTGAAGAAATGGTAAATTTCTAGTTAGAGATTAGGGGGATAAAAGGTAATTGTTTGTCCCATCTATGTTTTGGATCCTTTGAATTCTAAGGCCCTCTTGAAAGTATATTAATCCAGGTGAATAGCTCATAAAGGAGAATGACTAGTGCCCTAAAGGAATCCCCCAGGCACTATTAGATTACTTTTAAGACTCACCTTCCTCCCCAGATCCTGAAGAGCTCTGTCTACCCTTCTGCCCTGAGACCACCCTGCTGCACCTCCACAGACTCACAAATACCATACCATACAACAGTGGTTCTCAACCTTCCTAATGCCACGTCCCTTTAATGCAGTTCCTCACTCACCACAACATGAGGAACTGCATTAAAAGGACGTGGCATTAGGAAGGTTGAGAACCACTGCCATACAAGGACATAAAAACAAATAGAAAAACTTCCTGAATTGTATAAGGGCAATTTATTTAAGAAGTAGGTCTATTTGGACCTCAAAGCTTAGGCAGACACATCCCCTTAGAGCAGACAGAGCAGGTAGCCGTAATTGTATCCCTGGTTCCCTCTGCAAGCGAAGTTCCCTATAAAAGTCCCAAATGCCCCCAGAAACCAGACCCAGTAGGAACAACCCATGAGCCTGCAGGTTCTCTAATCCATGGAAGTTTTGTGGGATTCTAGGTTCCAGGTACTCACCGGGCTTTTACCTGAAACTGGACTGCCCACAGTTACCACTGCTCTTGCCTCTATGCGAAGCACTGGACCCTGGTGGTCTCTCCTTGGGGAGCTCCTACTGTCTCAAAGCTGGGTCAGGAGAGACTCTCAGTTCCCAGTGTTAACACTGCCTGAAGGCTAGGTGTTAGCTCTGGGCTGACTAGGTCCTGGGTGCTAATTTTAGGCTGCCCTCCACAAGCAGGGCGTGTTATCTTACTAGTGCCATTCTGGGAGTGATCCCAGCAAGAGCGGGGGTGGGGAGGGAGCGTCCACAGAGAAGTCCTGGAAGGACTGACTGACAGATAGACAGGTGCCTGGTGAGGCCAGGGCTCAGGCCCCTAGGGTTTTCCTACTATTCAAATGGGCTACACTGCTAAACCCCTGAGTTTCCTTCCTCTGAGCCAGGGATCTTTTTTCTCTCCCTAACTTAGCCTCACTGTATTTCCTTTTACTTTTTTGAAGGTCCATCAACACATCCCCTTTCCCTCCCCTTACCCCCACCTCCACTCGCAAGAGAAAGGAGGAAAGCAGAGACCTCCATAATGAAATTTGTATCAGTAAAGTTTTCTGAAGTTTAATAAGGTCCTGATAATTTACAATAACCTCTTAGTCCACTAACACTCCAGGCTCAGCCTGAAGAAAACGCCCACAACCTACTCACTCTTCTCAGACTTAAGGCATCAAACCAGATGAATGTGTCCAGAACTAGGAACTTTGTAAATAGCTCCGCTCTTAATAGTATCATTTTATCTCCTTGGTTGACTTTAAATGAAGTGGTAGGGAGATACTTTTAGAAATAGTCACGTTATCTATATTAGGTGTCACCCAAAAAGAAACTAGAAGCCAGCTTCTTCTACTTTCCTCCGGGAGGAAATGCCAGCCTAGCATTTGGTATATAGACTTCACCACAAATAATCTGGTCATGCTAAGAAAATCAATGGAGAAACTATCAAGCAGCCACTACTTGTAAGGTTCTAGATGCAGGAAGAACATAAATAAAAGTAGGATATGAAGTTCCTGAAAGAGTTTGCAGTTTATCAGGACAAACAGACATAGAAACAATTATATTTCACATACTGCAAAAATGCCAGAACTAAAAGTTGCTTATAATTACCTTGTGTTCATTTCAATTCCCCAATTAGCCCAGGGGATTATTGCAAAGTTCTGTGTCCCTAAATGCCACCAAAAACAGTAATACCTTGACTTTTCCTGCAAAGAGATGCCAGTCTATACAGAACACTTGTCCCAAGACATCAGAGTCCTTTTTCCTTTCCAATCATCAAGGTAGAGAAGGTTCCAATCAGGGAAAATGAAAAGCCAGTGAGGGAACCAGAGAAGTGTTGGGATAAAGCACTAGCAGTCCTATTTCACAAGACTATTTGGTATTTTAATCTACACATAAATTCTAATTGGAAAGGGATTTTTTCAGATTTATGAGAAATGTTCAATGACTCCTGCTTAAATGCTTCTAATAGTAGGGTACTCTCTACACCCAGAAGCAGCATATCTCATTATTACACATCTCAGTTCTTTTTTCTGCTAAGCCTATATCTGCATCTATGTACCCCTGAGGTTATCTGTTGATCCTATCTTCACTCACCCTTAAGACCTCAGAAAATAGTCACTTTCATTGCCCAAAACAAGCCCTTTAGGGGCCTGAACTCAGGTATTCTATCCTTCATGTCACTTTATCTCAGGAAAAGTAGTCTGGCTCCTTCAATTATTTCTTTCAAGCTGCTATCTGTTCAGTTTCTTTTCCAGTCTTGTTGACCACACCATGAAGTAATCACATATCCTGTTTACACATGACAGCAGCAGGGAGTGCATAGGAGAAAAGATTACTCCTTTGAAAAATATCAATGTCCCAGTGGAGTCAGTGATACTGAGATCAAAAACATAAAAAAAAAAGAAAAGAAAAAAATGTCTGCTTCAGCTTAGTTTGAGCCAGGGACCTGTAGCTAGCTGTTCACTATCTGAAGCCTCATGCAAACCTCATTAGCAGCCAATAAATAAAGTATTATGATGTTAAAGATGACACAGTGGGGCATATTTTTTTAAAAAAAGATTAATAGGATTTTAACAGCAATTTTTATTGAGATAAAATTGTCTATTCACATTCAGTTGTAAAAATAACACAGAGATCTCCTCTATACTTTACCATTTCCTCTAATGGTCCTTGAGTTCACCACCACAAGCAGTATACAGAATAGTTCTATCACAATAAGGATACCTCAGGTTGCCTTTTATTGATTTTTAGAGAGAAAGAAGTGAGAGGAAGAGAGAGAGAAATATTAATGTGAGAGTGAAACATTGATCAGCTGCCTCCTGCAGGACTCCTACCGAGGATCAAGCCTGTGACCCAGGCTTGTGCCCTGACTTAGAATCGAACCAGCAACCTTTCTGTGCACAGGATGATGAGCCACACTGGCCATGAGTCATGTTGCCTTTTAATAGCCATATCCACTTCCTTCCCATTCCTCCCACCTTGGTCCCTAACTCCTGGCAACCTCTAATCTGTTCTGCATTTCTATAATTTTGCCATTTCAAAATTATATAAATAAAACCGTACCTTTAGAACTAGCTTTTTTCATCCAGCATGCCCTTGAGAGTCACCCAAGTTGCACGTATCATTTTATTATTGTTGTTACTGAGTGGGATTCTGTGGTATGCATGTCTCATAACTTGTTTAACCACTGTCTGGTGAAAAATATCTGGGTTTATTTAGTGTATATATTTTAGAATAAGTTTGTCTATGTCCACAAAAAAACTTGCTGAGATTTGGATAGGAATGTATACATCAATTTTGGGGAAATTTACCACTCTACTGTATTGAGTATTCCAACAATGCATATGGCATGTTTTTACACTTACTTAAGTTCTTAATTTCTTTCCATATAGTCAATCATGTCATCCTTATATAGCAACAGTTTTATTTCTTCCTTTCCAATATGTATGTCTTATTTCTTTTCCTTGCCTTATTGCAGTGGCTAGACCTTCCAGAACTATGTTGAATAAGAGTGGTAAGAGTGAACATCTTTGCCTTTTCCCAGTTTGCAGGGGATAAGCATTTAGCATTTCATCATTAAGTTCAATGTTAACTATAGATTTTTCATAGATGCCCTTTTTTGGTTCATGAATTTCCCTTCTATTCAGTTTGCTCGAGAGTTTATATCTGGAATGAATGTTAGCTTTTTGTTGTTATTGTTGTTAAAGGCTTTTTCTGCATCAATTAATATGAGCATATTTTTAATAGGACTATTTATATAATTTATTACATCTTTATGAAAGTTTTAGTAGTTTGTGGTATCTGAAGATTGGTCAATTTCTTCTAACTTATATTCATGAATATAAATGTGTTTATAGCTTTTCCTTTTATAATTAGCTAATTATTTTATTGTGGATATTATTTATTTTCAGATTTAACCCATTGGAATTAATAATTATTCAAAGTATGTATACATTTTTTGGGACCCCTGTTTATATATACACTGAGTGGCCAGATTATTATGATCTCTGAACGCATAATAATCTGGCCACTCAGTATATATATATTAGAGGCCCAGTGCATGAATTCATGCATGGGTGAGATCCGGCCAACCTGGCCGGAGGCAGGGGATATGAGCAGTAGGCTGGCCTGCCTGCTGATCAAACTCCTGGTCAAGGTGAAAATTTGCATATTACCCTTTTATTATATAGGATATACATTGAGTGGTCAGATTATTATGCATTCAGAGATCGTAATAATCTGGCCACTGAGTGTATATATAATTTTTGCCATTTTAACCATTTAAGAAACTGTTTTTTATAAGTTTTAAGTTTGCAAAAAAATTGAAAGAAATGTACATAGATTTCCCATATACTCTCTGCCCCTATGCATCTAGAGCGTCCTCCATTATTAACATCCCCCACCAAAGTGGGACATCTTGTCTAATAAAGGGGGAATATGGTAATTGACCATCACTCCATCCCAAAGATGGCTGCACCTACAGCTGAGGCCAAGTTTCCATAAGGAGCCTTAATGAGCAATCAGCAGGGACCTGAGGCTATGCCCTCCCCCACACCCATAGGGCTTGACAGGGGACCTCAGGCCATGCTCTCCACCCTGGCGTCAGGCTGAGAGACCTCAGGTCATGTCCCCTACCCTGGCACCAGGCCAGGGGACCTAAGGCCATGCCCCCTGACAAGCGGGACTTGACAGGGGACCTCAAGGTGCATTTTCCATCCTGGTGCTGGACTAGGGAACCTCAGGCTTCTCCCCCTGACGCAGCACTAGGCAGGGGGACCTCAGGCTGCACCCCACATCAGGTGAGGCTTGACAGGGGACCTCAAGGTGCACTCCCAGTGCTGGGGCACACCATGGGACTCAGGATGCACCCCTCACCAAGCAGGGCTTGATGGGGGACCTGAGGATGCGCCCCCCCTCCTGGTGCTGGGCCAGGAAACCTGAGGCTGCACCCCCCTGCTAGGCAGGGCTTGATGGGGGACCTAAGGCCATGCCCCCCATCCAGCAGGGCTTTGCAGGGGATCTCAAGGTACGCCCCTTGTCCTGGCACTGAGCCAGGGAACCTGAGGCTATGCCCCCTGCCTGGCAGGGCTTGACAAGGATGGGACAGGCCAGGTCTGGATCTAGCTCAATGGTAGGTTGCCGGTTGGGTCGGGGTCTCACACGATTTTGAGGCGCATGTGGGTGGGCAGGGACTTGACTCTGGGTCCCATGGTGCACCCCAGACTCTGACAGGAGGAAGGTTTTCATATACATTTTACTAATTTGCTTTCATCTCTGACACTTCTATTATGGAGAAAGAGCAAATAGCAATATTAAATTATTTCCTTTAATTAATCCCCTTTTAATGTGCACAAATTTCTTACACCGCACCACTAGTTTATAATAATTGAAACTAGATTGATACAGTGTAATCACAATAAGTCCATAGTTTTAATTGGGGTTCACTATTAGTGGTTGTACATTCTATGGGTCTGGACAAACAAAAATTATATGTATCCATCATTATAGTATGATACAGAGTATTTTCCAAGCTTCAAAAAACCCTCTGCTCTGCAGATTTATCCCCAACAAATCTAAACCCAGACAACCACTGATCTTTTTACTGTCTCCATAGTTTTGCCTTTTCCATCATGTCATATAGTTATAATCATACAGCATGTATCCTATTTAGATTAGCATATGTGTTAGTAAAATGCATACTATCTCTTTTACAATTTTATACCTCATTTCTTTTCAGTGATGAAGAACATTTAATTATATGGATGTATCACTATCCATTAACCAAGTGAAGTACATCATGGTTGCTTCCAGGTTTTGGCAATTATGAATAATGTTGTTATAAACATCTGTGTGAAGGTGTTTGTATGTATATAACTTTTCAACTCCGTTGTGCAGATACCAAGGAATGCATGAAATGTATGGTATATTTAGTATTAAAAGAAAATGCAAAACTGACTCCCAAAGCTTCAGAATAATTTTGCATATCTACTAGCAATGAATCAGATCAACAACTATTTTACATTCTTGTCAGCATTTGGTATTGTCAGAGTACAGGGTTTTGAATATTCTAATAGGTGTGTAATAGTATTGCATTGTTCTATTTTTCCATTTCACGGGTGGCATCTGATGTAGAGCATATTTTCATATAGTCATTTGCCATAAGTATATACCTTCTTTGGTAGGTGTCTGTTAGGATCTTTAGCCCATTTTTAAATTGGACAGCTTGTTTTCCTATTGTTGTGTTTTAAGAATTATTCCCATAATTTGAATAACAGTCCTTTATCAGCTGTGTCTTTTGAAACTATTCTCTCTCAGTCTTTGGCTTCTCATTCTCTTAGCAGTGTCTTTGCAAAGCAGCAGTTTTTTTTAAATTATTATCATTATTTTTTAAATTAAATCTTTATTGTTCACATTTGTTTCTTTTTTTTCCCTCCATTGCTCCCTACCACCCGGCTCCCACCCCTCCCTCTATCCTTACCTCCCCCCACATTGACCTCATCCATAGGTGTATGATTTTTGTAAAGACTCTCCCTGCACCCACCTCACCCATTTTCCTCTGAGAATTGTGAGTCAACACCCTTTCTGTGCTCCTGATTCTATTATATTCACCAGTTTATTCTGTTCATCAGATTTTTCATTCACTTAATTTTTAGATTCGCTTGTTGATAGATATGTATTTGTTGTTCATAATTTTTATCTTTACCTTTTTTTTTCTTCCTCTTCTTAAAGAGTATCTTTCAGCATTTCATATAATTCTAGTTTGGTGCTGATGAACTCCTTTAGCTTTTTCTTATCGGAGAAGCTCTTTACCTGCCCTTCAATTTTGAATGATAGCTTTGCTGAATAAGGTATTCATGGTTGTAGGTTCTTGCTATTCATCACGTTGAATATTTCTTGCCACTCCCATCTGGCCTGCATTGTTTCTGTTGAGAAATCAGCTGACAATCGTATGGGTGCTCCCTTGAAGGTAATTAACTGTTTTTCTCTTGCTGCTTTTAATATTCTCTCTTTGTCTTTTGCTCTTGGCATTTTAATTATGATGTTTCTTGGTGTGGTCCTTTTTAGATTCCTTTTTTTCTTTTTATTAATTTTTATACATATCTCCCCATTGCCCCCACTCCCTGCCAGGTATACCCCAACCCCCCAGTGTCTGTGATCATTGATTATGCTTATATGCATGCATACAAGTTCTTTGATTGATCACTTATCTACCTCACCTAACTTTAATCTTTCTGCTGTAATTTCACAGTCTGTTTGATGCTTTATGATTTTTGTCCCCCTGAGAATTATCAGTCTACTCCCTTTCTGTGCTCCTGATTCTATTATATTCACCAGTTTATTCTGTTGATAACATTTTTAATTCACTTAATTTTTAGATTCACTTGTTGATAGATATGTATTTGTTGTTCATAATTTTTGGCTTTTACCTTTTTCTTCTTCCTCTTCTAAAAGAGTACCTTTCAGCATTTCATATAATACTGGTTTGGAGTTGATGAACTCCTTTAGCTTTTTCTTCTCTGTGAAGCTCTTTCTCTGCCCTTCAATTCTGAAGGATAGCTTTGCTGGATAGATTATTCTTGGTTGTAGGTTCTTGCTATTCATCACGTTGAATATTTCTTGCCACTCCCGTCTGGCCTGCATCATTTCTGTTGAGAAATTAGCTGACAGTCGTATGGGTGCTCCCTAGTAGGTAATGAACTGTTTTTCTCTTGCTGCTTTTAATATTCTCTCTTTGTCCTTTGCTCTTGGTATTTTAATTATGATGTGTCTTGGTGTAGTCTTCTTTGGATTCCTTTTATTTGGGGTTCTGTATGCTTCCTGGACTTGTAAGTCTATTTCTTTTACCAGATGTGGGAAGTTTTCAGTCATTATTTCTTTTTTTTTAAATTAAATCTTTATTATTCAGATAATTACATTTGTTTTTCTTTTTTCCCCTCCATAGCACCCCTCCACCCACCTCCCACCCTTCCCTCCCTCCCGTTGACCTCATCCATAGGTGTATGATTTTTGTCCAGTCTCCCCCTGTATACCCCTCACCCCTTTCCCCCTGAGAATTATCAGTCACGGGTGGGTCTGGAGCAGCAAGTCCTCCGCGGGCTCCGCCGTGAGTGACTTTTCAGTCCGCAGGCCGACGCTCTACCCACTGAGCACACCTCCTCCTGCTGCCACAGCGGCAGCACACACACGTGGGGGGGGGGTAGAGGCCACGGGGTCGCAGGGGTTAAGGGAACCAGCACCGGCGCTCACTCCTGCAGGTCCGGCCCGGCCCGAGCCACACCGGAAGCCCAGAGGGCAGGTGCCCTGGCGGCTCGAGAGCCAAGGACGCACCGCTCAGCCTCAGCGCGAGGGTCTCAGCCTCAGCCTCAGCACGAGGGTCTCAGCCTCAGCCTCAGCACGAGGGTCCCAGCCTCAGCCTCAGCCTCAGCGCGAGGGTCTCAGCCTCAGCACGAGGGTCTCAGCCTCAGCCTCAGCACGAGGATCTCAGCCTCAGCCCCAGCCTCAGCACGAGGGCCTCAGCCTCAGTGTGAGGGTCTCAGCCTCAGCACGAGGGCCTCAGCCTCAGTGTGAGGGTCTCAGCCTCAGCACGAGGGTCTCAGCCTCAGCCTCAGCCTCAGCACGAGGGTCCCAGCCCCAGCCTCAGCCTCAGCATGAGGGCCTCAGCCTCAGCCTCAGCGTGAGGGTCTCAGCCTCAGCCCCAGCACGAGGGTCCCAGCCCCAGCCCCAGCGCGAGGGTCGCAGCCCCAGCTTCAGCACGAGGGTCTCAGCCTCAGCCCCAGCGTGAGGGTCCCAGCCTCAGCCTCAGCATGAGGGCCTCAGCCCCAGCCCCAGCACGAGGGTCTCAGATTCAGCCTCAGCGAGAGGGTCTCAGCGCCAGCAGCCTGGCCCCAGCACCCCAGTGCCCCAGCGCCCCAGCCCCCCAGCCCCATCCCTCTCCCCCGCGGGCGTCTCCAGCAGCGGGGACTCAGTCCAGCACTGGGAGGAGGACGGCAGGGCGCCAAGCGGAGCTCCATTAGTCTGCGTTCCATGCCTGTGTTTCCCCATTGCGGGGCCCAGCCCGGCACCCTGTGCTGCGGGGCACGTCCCCCCAGACTCCGGGGTCTCGACCTCGCCGGCAAGCCCGCCTCCGGGCCGGGGACGCGGGCAGCTCCTTCCCCGGGTCCCGGTCCCCCTCAGTCATTATTTTTTTAAATAGGTTTTCAGTATCTTGCTCTCTCTCTTCTTCTGGCACCCCCGCAATTCTGATGTTGGCATGCTCGAAACTGTCCCAGAGGCTCCCCACATTATGTTCACACCTTTGGATTCTCCTCTCTTCTTGCCTTTCCAGTCGAATGTTGTCTGCCTCTTTATATTTCAAATTTTTTACTTGATTCTTGCCTTTCTCCAGTCCGCTGCCAGGACTCTGTACAATATTTTCTATTTCAGTCAGTGTATGTCTAATTTCTGTTTGGTCCTCTATCATCTCCAGTTGGACCTTTTCCATCCCTAGTTGGCTCCCCTGCATCTCTAGTATGTCCTTTTTCATCTCCTCTTGGGTCTTGCTAAATTATCCATCTTTACTAACATATTCTTGAAAAACCCCATAAGCGTGGTTTTGAACTCTATATCCAGTCTTTTTTTATTTTTTTTCCTCCATTTCTTTTGTTTGTGATCCCTTCCCTTGTCTCGGCATCCTCACCATGCTGGGGAAACTTCTGTGTTGGATTCAGCCCTATGATAGCAGACGCAAAGCAGCAGAAGCCTCTGCTGAGCTTGGGAGGGGTGGAGTCTCAGGGCTTAAGGGACCGCCTTGCCTTCCAGTCGGCCCCGCCCTCCACGGCCCCCGAGTCTCACGTGACTGGGTAATGGCTGGAGCGGTCCCTGTGCGCGCACACACCTGCAGTGCCTCTAACCGCTGCCTTTCCATCTCCCCTGCGCACCAGGACCACACGAGTCTAGGTCCCCAGGGTTTCACCCGAAACAGGGGCTCAGTGGACTCAGAAGTGGCACAGTTGGGAGGGTCTGTCTCCCGCCCACTCGCGAAAGCCAGCGGCACAATCAGCAATCTGTCCTACGCGCAGCACCGTGCGCTTGCGAGACCGGACCTGATCTTCTGCGACTCCCCTAAATTTCCATGCACCTCTCCCTTTTCACAGTCCAAACTCCCCCGTATGAGTTTCGGCTGGATCTGGGGTTTAGTGTCGTAAGATAAGGGGTTCAATGCCGTTGAGAGTCTCCGTTTCCCTCCCGCCAGAGAAAGCCAGCCAGGTCCTCTGGCGCCCACTCTCTCAGCTTGCACGCGTCTCCGTACCTCAGCTTTTTGCAGCTCCTCTGGGTTTCTGTGAGCCCCTCTCTTTCCTTCTAGTTGTAGAATTTCCACTCAGCCAGCTTTCCTGTGGTTCTGGATGATGTCCGTTCTGTCTTTTAGTTGTAGTTTTGAAATTGTTGTGCGAGGCAGCAGTTTTGGTGTTCACCTATGCCGCCATCTTGGTTTCTCCCTCATTATTTCTTTAAATAGGTTTTCAGTATCTTGCTCTCTCTCTTCTTCTGGCACCCCCACAATTCTGATGTTGGTACGCTTGAAGCTGTCCCAGAGGCTCCTTACATTATCTTCACATTTTTGGATTCTTTTCTCTTCTTGCTTTTCCAGTTGAATGTTTTCTGCTTCTTTATATTTCAAATTTTTGACTTGATTCTTGCCATCCTCTAGTCTGCTGTTAGGACTCTGTATAATATTTTTTATTTCAGTCAGTGTCTCTAGTATGTCCTTTTTCATCTCCTCTTGGGTCTCACTAAATTTATCCAACTTTTCTAGCATATTCTTGAAAAACCTTATAAGCATGGTTTTGAACTCTCTATCCAGTCATTTTTTTTTATCTCCATTTCTTTTGTTTGTGATCCCTTCCCTTGTCTCGGCATGTTCACTATGCCAGGGAAACTTCTGTGTTGGATTCAGCTTTAAGATACCAGACTTGTAAAACCGCAGAAGCCTCTGTTGAGCTTGGGATGGGTGGAGTCTCAGGGCTTAAGGGACCGCCTTGCCTTCCAGTTGGCCCCGCCCTCCACGGCCCCTGAGTCTCACGTGACTGGGTGATCTCTGGATCCTTGTGCCTGAGCGCCTGCAGTGCCTTTAGACCGCTGCCCCTCCAGCTCCCCTGCGCACCAGGACCACAAAAGACTAGGTCCCCAGGGTTTCACCGGAAACAGGGGCTTAGTGGAGTCAGAAGTGGCACAGTTGGGAGGGTCTGTCTCCCGCCCACTCGCGAAAGCCAGCGGCACAATCAGCAATCTGTCCTGTGCGCAGTGCCTTGCGCGCCACCAGGCCTTTGATCTTTTGTAACTCCCCTAAATTTCCGTGCACCTCTCCCTTTTCACAGTCCAAACTCCCCCCTTATGAGTTTTGGCTGGATCTAGGGTTTAGTGTCATAAGATAGGGGGTCCAATGCCTTTGAGAATCTCCGTTTCCCTCCCGCCAGAGAAAGCCAGCCAGGTACTCCGGCACCCGCTCTCTCCACATGCGTGTCTCCGTACCTCAGCTTTTTGCAGCTCCTCTGGGTCTCTGTGAGCCTCTCTCTTTCCTTCTAGTTGTACAACTTGCACTCAGCCAGCTTTCCTGTGGTTCTGGATGCTGTCTGTTCTGTCTTTTAGTTGTAGTTTTGAAACTGTTGTGCTAGGCAGCAGTGTAGGTATTTACCTATGCCGCCATCTTGGATTCCTCCTCTTTGGATTCCTTTTATTTGGGGTTCTGTGTGCTTCCTAGACTTGTAAGTCTATTTCTTTCACCAGATGTGGGAAGTTTTCAGTCATTATTTCTTCAAATAGGTTTCTCTCTCTTCTTCTGGCACTCCAACAATTCTGATGTTAGTACACTTGAAGTTTTCCCAGAGGATCCTTACACTATCTTCACATTTTTTGGATTCTTTTTTCTTTTTGCTTTTCCAGTTGAGTATTTTCTGCTTCTTTATATTACAAATTCTTGACTTGATTCTTGCCTTCCTCTAGTCTGCTATTAGGTCTCTGTATAATATTTTTTTTGTCAGTGTATGTTTAATTTCTAGTTGGTCCTTTTTCATCTCCTCTTGGGTCTCACTAAATTTATCCATGTTTTCTAGGAAATTCTTGAAAAACCTTATTACTGTGGTTTTGAACTCTATATCCACTCGTTTGTTTTCCTCCATTTCTTTCATCTGTGACCTGTTCCTTTGTCTCCACATTTTCACTATGCCAGGAGAACTTCTGTGTTGGAATCAGCTTTATGATACAAGACTTGCAAAACTGCAAAAGCCTCTCTGTTGAGCTTGGGTGGGGTGGAGTCTCAGGGCTTAGCAGACCGCCTTGCCTCCCAGTCAGCCCTGCCCTACTCAGCCCCTGGGTCTCACGTGTCTCTGGGTAATTGCTGGAACCGTCCCTGTGTGCACACATGCAGTGCCTCTAGACTGCTGCCTTTCTGGCTCCCCTGCACTCCAGGACAGGTATGAGTCTGGGTCCCCAGGGTATCGCCCTGAATGGAGGTTCAGTGAAGTTAGAAGTATAGTGCAGTTGGGAGGCTCTGTCTCCCACCCACTAGAGAAAGCCAGCGGCACAATCAGCAGTCTGTCTTCTGCGTGCAGAGGTATGCGCAACCCCAGACCTCTGCCCTTTCACGGCTCCCCTAAATTCCCATGCACTTCTCCCTTTTCACATTCCAAACTCCCTCGTATGAGTCTCGCCTTGACCTGGTATTCAGTGCTGTAGGATAAGGGGTTCCATGCAGTTGGGAATCTTGTCTCCCTTCTTCCAGTGGAAGCCAGCCAGGCACTCTGCCGACTGCTCTCTGCACATGCACGTCTCTGTACCTTAGCTTTTTGCAACTCCTCTGAGTGTCCGTGGGCCCCTTGCTTTCCTTTTAGTTGTATAATTTCCACTAAGCAAACTTTTCTGTGGTTCTGGATGATGTCTGTTTTGCCTTTTAGTTGTAATTTTGAAATTGTTGTGTGAGACTGCCGTTTAGGTGTTCACCTATGCCACTATCTTGATTTCTCCAAGAAGTTTTAAGTCTAGCTTATTAATAATTTATTTTATGCATTGTGCCATTGGTGTTGTATAAAAATTCATTGCCATTCCCAAGGTTATGTAGATTTTCTTCTCAGCTATTGTCTAGGGTATTTATAGTTTTGCATTTTATCCATAAGCTTGTGATTCAATTTTGGTTAATTTTTGTAAAGGCTGTAAGGTATGTGTCTAGATTTTATTTTAGTTTTGGTATGTGGATGTCCAGTTGTTCCAGCACTATTTGTTGAAAAGACCGTTATTGCTACAATGTATTGCCTTTGGTATTTTGTCAAATATCAGTCGACTATATATGTGGGTTTATTTCTAGGCTCCATTCTGTTCCATTGATCTATTTGTTTATTCTTTTGTCAATAGCATCCTGTCTTGATTACTTTAGCTTTATAGTAAATCCTGAAGTTAAGTAGTGTTTGTACTCCAATATACAAATATATTATTTTTTTGTACTCAGTATATTGCAGTACAAACACTACTTAACGATGATGTACTCCAATGTTGGAGGTTAAATATACAATATTCTTCTTCTTCAATATTGTTCTTCTCCAATATTTTATTGGTTACTATGGGTCTTTCGCTTTTCTATGTCAATTGTAGTATCATTTTATCATTATTCAAAAAGTAATTTGGTGGGGATTTTAATTGATATTGTATTGAATATATATATCTAGTTGGGTAGAACTGACATATTGACAATACAGTAATCCATCACTTAACAATAGGAATATGTTCTGAGAAATATGTAGTTAGGTGGTTTTATCATTGTGCAAACATTGTAGAGTGTACTTACACAAACCTAGATAATATATCTTCTACACACCTAGGCTAAATGGTATAGCCTAGTGTTTGTAGGGAGAATGTTACTGTACTGAATACTTAGGCAATTGTAACACAAGTGTAAGTATTTGTACATCTAAATATCCTTAACCATAGAAAAAGTACACTAAAACATATAGTATAAAGATTTAGAAAAGGTACACCTGTATAGGGCACTTACCATGAGTGGAGCTTGCAGAACTGGAAGTTGCTTTGGGTGAGTCAGTCAGTGAATTGTGAGTGAATATGAAAGCCTAGTATATTACTGTATACTATTTTATAAACTTTATAAATATTGTACACATAGGCTACATTAAATTTATAAAAATAATTCTTTCCTTAGTAATAAATTAACCTTAGATTACTGTACACTTTTTACTTGGGAAAAATTTTTAATTTTTATTGTTGATAGTATTACATACATTATTTTGAAAACATTTAAATTTAAATTATTCTTTTATAACTTTTTGGCTTCTTTTGCAATGACACATGGCTTAAAACACAAACATATTGTACAGTTGTACAAAAGTATTTTCTTTCTCTATATCCTTATTCTGTAAGCTTTTACTATTTTATTTTCTTTTACTTAAAAAAAATCCTAAAACAGAACACACAAATTAGCCTAGGACTACATAGAGTCAGGATCATCAATTATCACATTTTGTTGTTGATGTCCATGTTTTCAAACTTTTTAAGGAGATTGTCAATGTCTAATAAAGCTTCTCCTAAACCCTTAACTGAATTTTCTTGGATGTTCTTTTTCTTTATTTCCTACAGTTTTGTTTCCTCTTACCTCTTCTTTAGCTATGTCATTCTCTTCCCGTTCCAACAACTACTCAATAGTCAATTCCTCAGGAACCGCCTTTAAGATCTTCTCAATGTCACTCTCATCCATAGCTAGGTTAAAATTGTTTGCCATCTCAGTCAACAATCTTGTAAATTTTGGAACCTCCTCATTCTTGGCAAATCCTTTCATTCGATTGACAAACATCCTTAGCATCTTTTTCCAGATATCATTAATACACTCTTTGGTGACATCCCCTCAAGCTCAAGCAGGTCTTGATGCAGTCATAGACGTGCTAATCCTTCCAGAATTGCATCACTGCCTTCCTCAAGTGTAGCAATAGCCTGGGCAAAAGTCCTCCTCAGATAGCAGACCATAAAAGCTTCTATAATCCCTTGATTCATTGGTTGGATCAAAGAGAATGTGTTTAGAGGGAGAAAAATTATTTTGAAATTGGGATGAAGATTACCCATGAATGGAGGATTTACAGGAACATTATTAACAATAAGCAAAACCTTGAAAGATTTGGAAAGTATGTCATTCTCCAAAGAGTACTTCTCCACTTCTCTGGCATAGTAATTTAGATGAGCATATTGGAAGAAAAGTTGAGACATGAATGACTTCTCAGTGCTCCTATAATATACTGTCAATGTGTGCTTATTGATATGCTTAAAGACCTCGGAGTTTTCACCATGTCAGATCAAGAAGGGTTTCAATTTGTAGCCAGCAACATTGCCTCCAAGAAATACTATTAGCTTGTCCATAAAAGCCACAAACCCTAGCATTGACTTGCCCTGCTTATGGATGAAATTCCTTTCAGGCACCCATTTCCAGAATAGGGAGGTTTTATTCATATTGGAAATTTTGCTCTGTCAAGTAATTTTCCACAACAATCAGCTTATCAAGAATTTTCAAAACACCTTCAGCTGCCTTCACATTAGCACTCACAGATTCACAACTCACTTTCACATTACATAGTGAATAACAACTCTTGAATCATTTAAACCCCATAGAGGCAGCAGTAAATTCAACATAGGATCTGAGTTCAGCTTTTTATTTCAACATTTTACTTTGGCTATGATTGTCCTGGTGCTAAGAAGGATATGATTTTTTTGTCTGGTCTAAAACACAGGTCATTAGAAGTTTGTCTAATATAGGCCCTTCTCACATTTTTGTTAATCGGGCTGCTTTCATTGAAGGAGATCCTTTAGCAGCTCTTGTCACTTTTTTCTTAAAAATTTCTTATTGTGTTATATGTACACATATCTGCCCATTGACACCCCCACCCAGGAATACCCTAAACCCCCCACGTCTTCTGTTCATTGGTTATGTTTATATGCATGCATACAAGTCATGTAGTTGATCTCTTATCTACCCCACCTCTCCTTCATCTTCCTGCTGTAATGTGACACTCTGTTTGATGTTTTACTAACCTCTGCATCTATCCTTTGTTAACCAGTTTATAATGTTCTTTAATATGCACAAATGAGTGATATCATGTGATGTTCCTCCTTCATTGACTGGTTTATTTCACTTAGCATAAGGCTCTCCAGTTTCACCTGGGTTGCTGCAAATGGAAAGAATTCCTCCTTTTTAATGGCAGCATAGAATTCCATTGTGTAGATGTACCATAGTTTTCTGATCTCATCTGCTGAGGGGCACCTAGGCTGTTTCCAAATTATAGATATTATAAATTGTGCTGCTATGAACATAGGGTGCATAAATCCTTTCTGATTGGTGTTTCTAATTTCTTGGAATATATTCCTAAGAGTGGGATTGCTGGGTTAAAAGGGAGTGCCATTTTTAGTTTTTTGAGGAAGCTCCATACTATTCTACACAGTGGCTGCACCAGTCTGCATTCCCACCAACAGTGCACAGGAGTTCCTTTTACTCCACATCCTCGGCAACACTTGTCGTTTATTGATTTCTTGATGATTGCCATTCTGACACCTGTGAGATGGTATCGCATTGTTGTTTTGATTTGCATCTCTCCGATAATTAGTAACTTTGAACATGTTTTCATGTGTCTCTTGGCCTTCCTTCTGTCGTTTTTCAAAAAGGTTCTATTTAGGTCCATTGCCCATTTTATTTATTGGATCATTTATCTTCCCTTTATTAAGTTGTATAAGTTGGCTGTAGATGTTGGAGGTTAAATCTTTATCAGTGATAACATTTGCAAATATGTTCTCCCATACAGTGGGCTTTCTTGTTGTTTTGTTGATGGCTTCTTTTGCTGTGCAAAAGCTTTTTATATTGATGTAGTACCATTTGTTTATTTTTTCTTTAGCTTCCATTGCCCATGGAGCAGTATCATTGAAGAAGTTCTTTCAGCATATGTCTGAGATTGTGCTGCCTGTGGATTCCTCTAGTATTTTTATGGTTTCACGTCTTATGTTTAAGTCCTGTATCCATTTGAAGTTTATTTTTCATATGGTATAAGTTGGTGGTTCAGCTTCATTCTTTTTGCATGAATCTGTCCAATTTTCCCAAAACCATTTATTGAAGAGGCTGTTTTGGCTCCATTGTATGTTCATGCCTCCTTTGTCAAATATTAATTGAGCATAGTGGTTTGACTGGATATCTGGATTCTCTATTCTATTCCATTGGTTTATAAGTCTGTTCTTCTGCCAGTACCAGGCTGTTTTGAGAACAGTTGCTTTGTAATATAACTTGAAATCTGGTATTGAGATCCCACCTACTTTATTATTCTTTCTCAGAATTGCAGTGGCTATTTCGGGTCTTTTTTAGTTCCAGATGAATCTTTGAAGAGTTCTTTCTAAGTCTGTGAAATATGTCGTGGGTATTTTAATGGGAAGTGCATTGAATCTATAGATTGCTTTGGATAGTATGGACATTTTAATGATGTTGATTCTCCCAATCCATGGGCATGTTATGCTCTTCCATCTCTTTACGTCCTCCTCTATCTCTTTTTTCAGTATCCTGTAGTTTTCTGCATATAGATCTTTTACCTCCTTAGTTAGGTTTATTCCTAACTAAAGGTTAGGAATTTTTTTGGTGCGATGGAAAATGGGATTCCTTTTTGAGTCTCTCTTTCTGAAATTTCACTATTAGTGTATAGAAATGCCACAGATTTCCTGCTATTAATGTTGTACCTTGCTACATTGCCAAATTCATTTATTAAGTCCATTACTTTTTGGATAGAGTCCTTCGGGTTTTTATGTACAGTATCATGTCATCTACAAATAAGGACAGCTTTACTTCTTCTTTTCCAATTTGGGTGCCTTTTATTTTTTCTTCTTGTCTATTTGCAATGGCTCATACTTTCAATACTATGTCAAACAAGAGAGGTGAGAGTGGTCATCCCTGTCTTGTTCCTTTTCTTAGGGGAAATGGTTTTAGTTTTTGCCCATTGTGTATGATGTTAGCTGTGGATTTATCATATATGGCTTTTATGATGTTGAGGTATGAGCCTTCTATTCCCATCTTACTGAGAGTTTTATCAAGAAAGGGGGTTGGATTTTGTAAAATGATTTTTCTGCATCAGTTGATATGACTATGTGATTTTTATCTCTCAATTTGTTTATGTGATGTATCACGTTTATTGATTTGCAGATATTGTACCATCCCTGCATTCCTGAGATAAATCCTACTTGAGCATTGTGTATGACCTTTCTGATGTACTGCTGGATCCGATTTGCTAGAATTTTGTTGAGGATTTTGGCATTTATGTTCATTAGAGATATTGGCCTATAATTCTCTTTCATTGTGTTGCCTTTATCTGTTTTTTACATTAGACTGATGCTAGCTTCATAGAAGGTGTTTAGAAGTGTTCCTTCTTCTTGAATGTTTTTGAATAGTCTGAGGAGGATAGGATTTAATTCTTGCTTGAAAGTTTGGTAAAACTCTCCTGTGTAGCCATCTGGTCCCGGGCTTTTATTTGCTGGAAGCTTTTTGATGACTGCTTCAATTTCTTCCACAGTTATTGGACTATTGAGACGTTTAGAGTCTTCCTGATTGAGTTTTGGAAGATTATCTTTTTCTAGGGATATGTCCATGTCTTGCAGGTTGTCCAATTTGTTGGAATAGAGTTATTCATAGTGTTTTTTAACAATGCTTTGTATTTTGGCAGTTTCTGTTGTTATTTCTCCCTTTCATTTCTGATTTTGTTTATTTGGGTCTTCTCTCTTTGCTTCTTGGTGAGCATGGCTAGAGGTCCATCAATCTTGTTTATCCTTTCAAAGAACCAGCTCTTTGTTTTGTTGATCTTTTGAATTGTTTCTTTGGTCTCCATGTTGTTTATCTCCCCTCTGATCTTCGCTATTTCCTTCCTTCTGTGTACACTGGGCTTTTCTTGTGGCTCTCTTTCTAGCTTTTTGAGTTGTAGGGTTAGGTAATTTATTACCGTTGTTTCCTGTTTTTTTTTTTTTTTCTGTAGGCTTGTAGGGCTATGAACTTCCCTCTCAGGACTCTTTCACTGTGTCCCATAAATTTTGTATTTTTGTGTTGTCATTGTCATTTGTTGCCATGATGTTTTTTATTTCTTCCTTGCTCTCTCTGGTTACACAGTCATTTTTTAATAGCATGCTGTTTAGTCTCCATGTGTTTAATTTCTTCATATTGTTTTCATTATAGTTGTTTTCCAGTTTATGCCACTGTGGTCTGAGAAAATGCTTGATATGATTTCTATCTTCTTTAATTTGAAGAGACTTTTCTTATGAACAAACATATGATATAATCTATCTTTGAAAATTACCCATGTGCACTGGAGAAGAATGTATATTCTGTGGCTTTGGGGTGAAATGTTCTGAAGATGTCAATTAATTCCAACTGGTCTAGTTAGTCGTTTAGGATTGATGTTTCTTTACTGATTTTTTGTTTAGAGGATTTGTCCAGTGGTGACAGTGGGGTATTAAAGTCTCCTACTATGATTTTATTGCTGTCAATCTCTCCTGTAAGATCTTCCAAGAGGTTTTTTTTTAATGTATTTAGGTTCTCCTATATTGGGTGCATATATGTTTACCAGAGTTATTTCTTCTTGTTGGATTATTCCCTTTAGTATTATGAAGTGGCCTTCTTTATCTCTTGTTATGTCTTTCACTTTGAGATCTAATTTGTCAGATATAAGTATTGCAACCCCAGCTTTTTTTCGTTTCCATTTGCCTGAAATATCATCTTCCATCCCTTCACCCTCAATCTGTGTGCATCTCTTTTCCTGAGGTGGGATTCTTGCAGACAGCACATATATGGATCATGTATTCTTATCTAATCGGTTACCCTATGTCTTTTGATAGGAGCATTTAATCCGTTTACATTTAAAGTTATTATTGGTAAGTACTTATCTGTTGCCATTTTTAGTCCTTACTCCCGAGTTTTTTCTTCGCTTCCTCTTTCTTTTTATTACAGCAGACCCTTTAACATTTCTTGCATTGCTGGTTTGGTGGTAATATAGTCCCTTAGTCCTTTTTTGCCTGTGAAGCTTCTGATTTCACCTTCAGTTTTCATTGAAAGCCTTGCAGGGTACAGTATTCTTGGATTCAAACCCTTCTTTTGTATGACTTTGTATATTTCATTCTATTCCCTTTTGGTCTAATGAGTTTCTGTTGAGAAATCAGTAGCTAGTCTTATGGGGGTTCCTTTGTAGGTAACTTTCTGTTTCTCTCTGGCCGCTTTTAAGATTTTTACTTTGTCGTTGGTGTTTGCCAATTTAAATATAATGTGCCTTTGTGTCGGTTTTTTGGGGTTCATTTTGCTTGGGACTCTGTGAGCTTCTTGGATTTGTGTGGGTTTTTTCTTTCCTATATTAGGGAAATTTTCTGTCATCATTTCTTCAAACTCTTTCTCTAATCCTTGTTTAGTTTCCACTCTTTCTGGAACCCCGATTATGTGGATGTTGTTTTATTTCATATTATCCCTAAGTTCCCTTAGGCTCTCCACTTGCTTTTTATTTTTATTTTTCCTAGAAGCTGCTGTATTTGGGTATTTTATCCTACCGTGTCTTCTAGCTCACTGATGCGGTCCTCTGCTTCTTCTAGTCTACTTTTTATGTTTTCTATTGAGTTCTTTAAAGCAGTGATGTCATTTTTTTATTTCTTCTTGCATTTCTTCTTGCTTCTTAATTTCCTCTTGTGTCTTCTTTATTTCTTCTTGGCTCTTACTCATATTGTCAAATTTTTCTTCCATTCTTTTCATCCAACATATGATCATTTCTCTGAACTCTTTCTCTGGCAGGCTTATTTCTGCTTCTATTTCGTTTACTTCCTTTTCTGATGTTACCTGCCTTTCTGTTATATGTGGGCTGTTTCTTCTTCTGCCCATGGTTTTTCTTCTCCGGGTGTCTGGTTATGTAGTTCTCTCTCCTACATTGATTCAAAGGCACAAACTACAACATGACCTAGTACAGCACACAAGACACTGAACAGAAATGTATTCACAATGTTAATAACCACCAATATGGTGACCCCCAATGAACGATAAATTAGGTGTAAGTAGAGAAAGCAGAAGAGGGAAATGAGGAAAAAAGAAAGAAAATAAGTGCCAAAATCAAATTGGGAGAGGGAGAAAAATAAATAAATAAATGAACAAAAAAAATAAAATAAAAAATAAAAAGGAGATGAAGAAGAACAGAGAAAGCGAAAAAAAAAGAGAGAAAAGAGAGAGGATAAGAGAGAAAAGGGGAACAAAATATAGATGTCCGTAGAAAACTCCAATAGAACAGTCACTAATCCCAACAAAGGCCAGTAACCAGTACCTGGAGCTTAATACAAACTGCCAATAACAACTGGTATCGAGGGCGTCGAGGGAAAAGAGAGGTAAAAAACAAGCCAAAACAAAGTAAAGAAAAAGCAAAATAAAACAAGTAGAATAAGCTAAAATAATCTTACAAAAATGTACAAAAAACCGATATAAGCAACGTTCAGGCAATTGGCAACAAAAGGGCATAGAGAAAAACAACTTTTTGGATAGTGAAGTCAAGAAGAGAGAGGTTTGTATGGGCTTGGAGTAGGGGAATTGAAATTAGATATATAAGTGTGGTGAAATTTTAACCAGGTAAAGAGAAAGAATAGGGAGGATCTAAAGTTGGAAAGGGAAAGAGAAACAAGACAATAAATGGGGAAAGTTAGGAGGAAAGTGTTGGCATAAAGGTAGAGTTGAGTTGGAGTAAAATTATGCTAAAGGTAAGATGAAAATAGAATGTAGAACTCTAATCCCAAAGTAAAATAAAGAGAAAACAAAATGACACTTTTTTCCCCCAAAAGGTGAAATAGTAGTAGTAATAATACTAATTGAAAACAAAAATGTAATAATTAAAGAGGTAAAATCAATTGAGGAGGAAAGAAAAAAAATTGTTTTTAATTAATATATGCAAAAATGAAAAAATATAAAATAAAAAATTTAAAAAAAGTAAAAGAAAAAAAATAGAATGGTCATTCACTTCCACTATTGTTCTGCTGGGCACTCCTGTTTCCCAGTATGGAGGGTATTGCAGTTTCCTGTGTTTCACTGCTGAGGTCTTAATCTCTTTATTCTTTTGTGGTTATGCGATAGTCAATTTGTGCGTCATCCACTGGGTGGCAGTGTTTCAGAATTGACCTCTGAGAGAAAGCACAGCACCTCTCTAGGCTGTGCTCAGATCCTGCTACTCTGTGGCTCTCAAAACCAGTTTGTGGGGATTTTGCAGCTGGACACTGTAATACCTCCCAGGCTGTCCCTCTGCCTCAGATAAAAACGAGTCATTTTCCAGAGCTCCCCTCTGTCAACAGCTTCGAGAGTTTGCTTTCACACTTAGGGATCACACCCTGCCCCACATCCGCGGACCTCTCCAGAGACAGTTTTCCTGCAGCCCGGTGCCCACAGTGTGTGGGTCTCTGTTCTGCGGGACAGGAGACCTCACCTTATCCCAGGCGAAATCTGACCTTTCCGTGTGCCCTGTGGATCTCCTCTGAGTCCACCGCGTGTCTGTGCCAATTGGAGAGCAGTGTTCTGTGTCCCCGGCTGTTCGGTGAGTGATTCAGCTGCAGCTTTCAGACCGCCGCAGACATCCACCTCCCTCTGCAAGATGGTGTGGTCTCCACGTTCTTGCTGGTGGCTCCGGCAGACAAAACCCCCCGTGGCAGTGGGGCTGCCTGGCCAGGAGATCCCCGTGCAGCAGTCCCCCACCTTCTCCTGGAAGATAGCTAACTCTTAACTTGGCCAACAAACACTCCCGGTGTGACTCTCAGCTTCTCTCTCTCCCTCTGCCCACCGACATACTCCAGACGCATCCATCTATTCCGCCACCATTTTGAGTGCTGTGATATACTTTTAAGTGTCTAGAAATGCAGTTTTGTTTACACCCACATCACCACAAACATGTGAGTAAAGCCTTTGTTTAAAATGTGAAGAGTTATATTATAGCACTAGGAAATAGAAATATTTTTGCTTTATTACAATCTTATGGGACCACTGTTGTATATGAAGTCCATGGTAGATCAAAATGCCATTATAAGGCATATGGCAGAATTATGTTCTTTATCCCCAGACAAGAAATGTCTCTCCATTTACTTAGCTCATATTATCTTTAATTTATCAGAATTTTATAGTTTTCCTCATGCACATTTTTATTGGATCTGTCCATATATATCTCATTTTGAGAGGTGCTAGTGTAAATGATATTGTGTTTTTAATTTTAAATTGTACTTATTCATTGCTGGTATATTGGAAAGTGATTGAATTTTGTGTATTAACTTTGTATCTTGACAACTTCCTGCAATTGCTTATTAGTTCCAGGAGTTCTGTCCATTATTTCAGAATTTCTATATATAATCATATATCTGCAAACAAATATAGTTTACTAGAGGCCCAGTGCACAAAATTCATGCGCATAGGGGAGGAGGGTCCCTCAGCCCAGCATGCCCCCTCTAACAGTCCAGAAGCCCTCAAGGGAGCCACAGTTTGGCCTCCCTCAGTAGGAGGCAACCGAGCTGATCAGGGGAAGGCGACACCCTTATCATCCTACTGCTGCTGCCACTGCTGGCGGCCACAGCTGCCAAGGTGTTTTCATCAACACAGACTCCAGTCCCTTCACCAAGAAAAAATGACAACTTTCTTTAGGCATTTTCAAGATGTCTCTTTCATCGGATATTACATACATTTCTTCCTTTCTTCCTTCCTTCCTTCCTCCCTCCCTTCCTTCCTTCCTTCCTTCCTTCCTTCCTTCCTTCCTTCCTTCCTTCTTTCCTTCTCTCTCTCTCTCCTTTCTTCCCCACATAAGGATATTTTCCCATTGATTTTTAGAGAGCATGGAAGAGAGGGAAAGACAGAGAGAAACATCAATGTGAGAGGCACACTTAGATTGGTTGTCTCCTGCATGAGCCCTGGCCTGGGCCCTGGCCAGGGAGGAGCCTGCAACCTAGGTACATGCCTTTGATCAGAAACAAACCCAACCCCCTCTGTGGGTTTGTATCTCTGCTCTGGCCCCTGCAGCCCAGTGCCACAGCACAGGGTGGGGGCTGGAGCCAGCCCCCCCTGTCTGATGCTCTCTCTGGATCCAAGGCCGGGTGTGGGCCACTCTGTCTGTTATTCTTTGAGGCTCTGGGCCCACACCAGGTTCCTCCTCCTGAGCTGGTCATGACTGTTATGGTGTCCTGGCTTAATTTGAATATTATATATATACTAGAGTCCTGGTGTATGAAATTCGTGCAGGCAGGGTGGGGGGGTTGTCCTTCAGGACAGCCTGCTCCCTCTCCAATCTGGGACCCCTTGAGGAATATCCAACTGCCCGTTTAGGCCTGATCTTAGGTGGATCGGGCCTAAATGGGCAGTCAGACATCTCTTTCACAATCCAGGACTGCTGGCTCCCAACTGCTCACCTGCCTGCCTTCCTGATTGCCCCTAAACACTTATGCCTGGCAGCCTGATTATTCCTTAACCACTCCCCTGCCAGCCTGATTGATGCCTAACTGCTCCCCTGGCAGCCTGTTTGCCCCTAACTGCCCTATCCTGTGGACATTGTCACCCCTAACTGCCCTCCCCTGCAAGCCTGGGCTTCTCGCAACTGCACTTCCCTGCAGGCCCAGTCACCCCCAACTTCACTCCTTTGCCAGCCTAGTCACCCCCAACTGCCCTCCTTTGCAGGCCTGGTCCCTGCCAACTGCCCTCCCCTGCTGGCTATCTTTTGGTGGCCATCTTGTGTCCACATGGAGGCAGGATCTTTTGACAACAGGGGGGCAGCCATCTTGTGTGTTGGAGTGATGTTCAATTTGCATATTACTCTTTTATTAGATAGGATAGAGACCTGATGCATGGGTGGGGGCCAGCTAGTTTGCCCTGAAGGGTGTTCTGGGTCAGGGTGGGTGTTCCCTTGGGGCATGGAGTGGCCTGGGTGAGGGGCCTGTGGTGTTTTTCAGGCTGGCCATGCCCCCCCTGGGACCCAAGCAGAGGCCCTGATATCTGGGATTTATTTATCTTCTACAATTGAAACTTTGTAACCTGGAACAAAGCCAAGCCCTCTGCTTGCACAGCCATTGAAACTTTTTTCCCTTAAGCGGAGGCCTGGGGGGACCAGGGTGTGTGGAAAGCTTGGCTTCCTCCATCACTGGGGCAATTCAAGCCTCCCTCCTGCTCTCTTTGTGGCCGTAGCCATCTTGGTTGGGTTAATTTGCATAATCACTCTGATTGGCTGGTGGGTGTGTCTGGTGGGCATAGCTGGTAGGTGTAGCAGAGGTATAGTCAATTTGTATATTACTCTTATAAAATAGGATATTTTCTTCCTAATCTGCATATTTTTATTTTCTTACCTCACTTACTATATTAGCTAGGACTTCCAGTATGATGTTGAAAAAAGTGGTAAAGAGAGTACATCCTAGCCTTTATACCCAACTTTAGTGAGAAAGCTTTGTGGTTCTTACCATTAGGTATAATGTTAGCTGTAGGTTTTTTGTAGATATACTTTATCAATTTGAGGAAGTTCCCTTCTATTTCTAGTTTACTGAGATGTTTTTGGTTTGTGTATTTGTTTGTTTCTACCATGAATAAGTGCTGGGTATTTTTAAACATTTTTTCTGCACATGATATTTTCTAGTGTGTTGCTGTGATGGATTTACATTAATTAATTTTCAAATGTTAAACCTGCCTTACATGCCTAAAAATAAATCCCACTTGCTCATGCTGTATAATTCTTTTTAGACATGTTAATATTTGTAAAACTTTTGCATATATGTTCATGAAATATACTGGTTTTCAGTTTTCTTTTCTTGTAATATCTTTATGTATCCTTTTTATTAGAGCAAGTAGAGACCCAATGCATGAAATTCTTGCAAGAGTAGACCTCCCTCCCCTAACTGGTTTGGCTCAGTGGATAGAGCATCAGCCTGCTGACTGAAGGGTCCCAGGTTCAATTCTGGTCAAGGGCATGTACTCAGGGTATGCGCAGGAGGCAGCTGATCAATGTTCCTCTCTCATAACTGTTTCTAATTCTCTATCCCTTTCCCTTCCTCTCTGTGAAAAATCTATAAAAATATATATATATTTTTAAAAAGGGTAAGCCTTCTTTCCCCCCAGCTGCCAGCACCAGCTTCCCTCTAGCACCTGGGACCCAGGTTTTTCTTGCACAGGGAGGCCCTGCTCACCCACCACACCCCTCCATTTGGTGGCCTGGACCTCCCTCTTTGGAACGATCATGGATCCCCCCCCAATTGATCACCCCATCTGCCAGTGGCATGGGCCTCCCTCTACATCAATCATGGGGTATTGGCCAGGCCCCCAACCAATTTCATAGCATCTGCCTTGGCTGGCCTGGTGCCAGTGGGTGTCATAGCATGGTCCCAGATGGTCATCTGGATGGCCATTCTGCTGTTTGGCCATTTGGTTGATTTGCATATTAGGCTTTTATAATATAGAATTGTTTTAATGTCCAATGAATAATCTGTTCTTCTTAATTTTTTGCATAGTTAACCTGGCTAGTTTTAGTAATTTTCGTGATCTTTTCCAAAGAACTAGCTTTTACTTATGTTGCTTTTTAAAATTAATATCTATTTTTATTTTGCTAATTTCTGCTCTATTTTTTATTTCTTCTTTTTTAAGTTTTAATTTGGTCTTTTTCTAATTACCTAAGGAATATTCTTACTTTAGTTTTTTTTTCTAATTCAATGCTATAAATTTCTCTCTATGCATTTTCACTGTAGCCCATAAATTTTAAGTTGAATTTTCATTTAGTTATTAATATTTTAAAATATATGAGACTTCTTTTTATCAAAATGTTATTTAGAAGCATGTTTAATTTCCTAATAGATTGACCTTTTCCAGCCACCTTTTGATTTCTTATTTCTAGTTTTATTTTTGTGATCTGAGAATACATTTGATTTCTATTCTTTTATTTGGTTTTCCAGGTTTATTGAGATTTACTTGGCATAACATTATGTAAGTTTAAAGTATACAATGTAATAATTTGATACACATATATATTGTAAAGTTATTTACCAAATAAGATCATTTAAAACATCTTTCACCCCATGTAATTACTATTTGGTTATTATGATTATGGTGATAATATAAAATAATTACTCTCATTGCAAGTTTCAAGTATAAAATATGTATTGCTAAATGTAGTTACATGTGGTACATTATATCCCTTGAAATTATTCATCTTATAATCAAAAGTTTGTGCACTTTAACCAACATCTCTTAATATCTCCCACTCCTCAGTCCCTGGGAACTACAATTTTCTCTTTGTGTCTATGACTTTGATGTTTTCAGATTTTATATGTAAGTGAGATAATTCATTATTTGTTTTTGTATGTCTAACTTATTTCACTACATATGATGCCCTCAGTATTCATCAGTGTTTTCACAAATGGCAGGATTCATTTTTATAGATGAATTATATATATAACATTTTCTTTATCCATTCATATATAGTAGACACTTAGATTGTCTCCATGTCTGAACTATCTTTAATAAAAGAGTAATATGCAAATTAACCACCACTCCATCACACCCACAAGCCACACCCACACACCAATAAGGAGCAAGTATGCAAATTAACCCAACCAAGATGGCTGCAGCCACAGATTGAGTAGGAGGAAGGCTTGGATTTCCCCAGTGATTGAGGAAGCAAAGTTTTCCTGCTGCCCTGGTTGGCCCAGGCTACAAAGTTTCAATTATAGAAGATAAATAAATACCAACAAAAATGGCAGCAGCCATGGAGCTGGATAGAGCAGGAGGCTAGGGTTGCTCCCAGAGATGGAAGAAGCCAAGCTTCTGCAGCCCTGGCCTACCTTGGCCTCCATTCCAGGCTACAAACTTTCAATTATAGAAGATAAATAAATCCCAGATATCAGGGCCTTTGTTAGGGTCGCTGGAAGGTGTGGCCAACCTGCAAACCACCACAGGCCCCTCGCCCAGGCCACCTCATGTCCCAAAGTAACCAACACACTGATCCAAGACACCCTTCAGGGCAAACCATCTGGCCCTAATGCATGATCAGGCCTTTATCCTATCTAATAAAAGAGTAATATGCAGATTGGTCATCACTCCAACACACAAGATGGCTGCCTCCCCCTGGTCAAAGATCCTGCCCCTATGTGGACACAAGATGGCCACCACAAGATGGCCTACAGGGAAGAGCAGTTGGGAGGGACCAGGCCTGCAAGGGAGGGCAGTTGGGAGCAATCAAATATATGGGGGAGGGCAGTTAGAGATGACCAGGCTGGCAGAGGAGGGAAGTTGGGGGTGATTGGGCCTACAGGGAAGGGCAGATAGGGGGGACCCAGGTTTAAGGGGAGAGCAGTTGAGGGGGAACTAGGTCTTCAGGGGAGGGCAAACAGGCTAGAATATGAGCAGTTAAGCATCAATTAGGATGGCAGGGGAGTGGTTAGGAAGTGATCAGGCAAGCAGGCAGAAGCAGTTAGGGCCAATCAGGAAGGCAGACAGGCAAGCAGTTGAGAGCTAGCAGTTCTGGGTTGTGAGAGAGATCCAGGTAAGATTGGGCCTCAATGGATAGTCAGACATCCCTCAAGGGGCACCATATTGGAGAGGGTGAAGGCTGGGCTGAGGAATACCCTGCCATGCCCAAATTTGGTGCACTGGGCCTCTAGTTGATAATAATGGTGTTGTGAACATGGGAGTGTAGATTTCTCTTTGAGACAGTGATTTAATTTCCTTTACATATATACCAAGAAGTGAGATTACTAGATCATATGGTAGTTCTACTTTTAATCTCTTGAGTAATCTTCATACTATTTTCCATAATGTTTGTCCCAGTTTAAATTCCCACCAAATGTGCCGAGACTGGTTTGGCTCAGTGGATAGAGCATCGGCCTGGGGACTGAAAGGTCCCAGATTTGATTCCAGTCAAGGACATGCACCTTAGTTGCAGGCATATCCCCAGTAGGGGGCGTGCAGGAGGTGGCTTTTCAATGTTTCTCTCTCATCGAGGTTTCTAGCTCTCTATCCCTCTCCTTTCCTCTCTGTAAAAAAAAGTCAATAAAATATTTAAGAAAAAAAAATTCCCACCAAATGTGCACCAGGATTCCCTTTCTTCATATCTTCACAAGTATATGCTATCTTTTGTCTTTTTTAATAATAGCCCTTCTGGAATGTCTGAGATTATTTCTTGAGATTTTTATTTTCATTTATCTGATGATTTCATGTACTTGTTGGGTATTTGTATCCATTCTTTGTAAAAATGTCTATTCAAGTTCTTTATCCATTTTTCAGTAAGACTTCTTTTTGGTTATTGAATTGTTTGAGTTCCTTATGTGTTTAAGATATTTTCCCTTTATGAGGTGCATGGTTTACATATAGAGTGGTACCTCGAGATATGAGTTTAATTCGTTTCGTAACCTTGAGGCATGGGAAACTATGAGACGCTTGAGTCGCGGTAAACTGGTGGGTCCTGTGCAGCCTGCCGATCCACACGATTACTCGTATCTCAACTGTTGCTCATATTTCAAAGCAAAGATCGCTTGCTCGACGGCTCGTATCTCAAAAATCTCGTATGTTAGGGCACTCATATCTCAAGGTACCACTGTATTTCTCCAATTCCATAGGTTGATTTTTCATTTTCTCTATTGCTTATAAAGCTGTGTTTGAACCTTTTAGTTTGATGTAATTTCATTTGTTAGTTACTGCTTTTGTTGGTTGTACTTTTAGTGTCAAAACCAAAAAAAAATCATTGCCCAAACCACTGTCAAACAGCTTTGTCCATATATTTTCATTTATTATTAATGTATTACATGTGTACATATCTTCCCATTGTCCCCCCACCACACTCCCATACATGCTTTCACCCCCGTGTCCTGCATCCATTGGTAATGTATACTAAGATTACTATTAGTATACATACATACTTGCATACATACAAGTCCTTCATTGATGTTTTATATATCCCACTTCTACCTAATCTTCCCACTATAATTTGACAGTCTGTTTGATGCTTTACTGCCTCTGTATCTACATTTTTGTTAATCAGGTTATAATGTTCTTTATAATTCATAAAAGAGTGAGACCATGTGGTATTTTCCTTGCATTGACTGACATATTTCACTTAGCATAATGCTCTCCAGTTCCATCCAGGATGCTGCAAATGGTAAGAATTCCTTCTTTTTTATGGCAGCATAGTATTCCATTGTGTAGATGTACCATGGTTTTCTGATCCAGTCATCTGCGGATGGGACCTAGACTGTTTCCAAATCTTAGCTATGATAAATTGTGCTGCCATGAAAATAGGGGTGCATATATCCTTTCTAATCGGTGTTCCTGCTTTCTTGGGATATATTTCTAGAGGTAAGATCACTGGGTCAAATAAGAGCTTCATTTTTAGTTTTTTTGAGGAAACTCCATACTGTTCTCCACAGTGGCTGCATCAGTCTGCATTCCCACCAGCAGTGCAAGAGGGTTTCCTTTTCTCCTCATGCTCTCCAACACTTGTAGTTTGTTGATTTGTTGATGATTGTCATTCTGACAGGTGTGAAATGGTATCGCATTTTCATTTGGATTTGCATCTCTCAGATAATTGGTGACTATGAACATGATTTCAAGTGTCTCTTGGCCTTTCTTCTGTCTTCTTTCGAAAAGATTCTATTTAGGTCCGTTGCCCCCTTTTTTTTTTATTGGATCATTTATCTTCCTTTTATTAGTTTGTATAAGTTGCCTGTAGATGTTGGAGATTAAAACTTTCTTAGTGATAAAATTTGCAAATATGTCCCCAAACAGTGGGCTTTCTTTTTGTTTTCTTGATGGTTTCATTTGCTGTACAAAAGCTTTTTATTTTGATGTAGTCCCATTTGTTTGTTTTCTCTTTAACTTCCATTGCCCTTGGAGCAGTATCAGTGAAGAAGTTCTTTCGGCATATGTCTGAGATTTTGCTGCCTGTGGATTCCTCTAGTATTTTTATGGTTTCCCTTCTTATGTTTAAGTCTTTGATGCATTTTGAGTTTATTTTTGTATATGGTGTAAGGTGGTGGTCTAGTTTAACGTTTTTTTATGTATCTGTCCAATTTTCTCAATACCATTTATTGAAGAGGCTGTCTTGACTCCATTGTATGTTCATGCCACCTTTGTCAAATATTAATCGAGCACAGTGGTTTGGGTAAATATCTGGATTCTCTATTCTATTTTATTGGTCTATATGTCTTTTCTTGTGCCAGTACCAGGCTGCTTTGAGAACACTGGCTTTGTGGTACAGCTTGAAATCTGATATTGAGATCCCAACTACTTTATTCTTCTTTCTCAGTATTGCTGTGGCTATTCAGGGTGTTTTTTGTTTTTGTTCCAGATGAATCTTTGGAGAGTTCTTTCTAGGTCTGTGAAATATGCTGATTTGTATTCTAATGGGGATTGCATTGAATCTATAGATTGCTTTGGGTAGTATGGACATTTTAATGATGTTGATTCTCCCAATCCGTGAGCATGGTATGCTCTTCCATCTGTTTACTTCTTTCTATCTTTTTTCATTGTCTGTAGTTTTCTGCATATAGGTCTTTTACCTCCTTAGCTAAGTTTCTTCCTAAATTGTTTTTTTGTTGTTGCGATGGTAAATGGGATTGCTTTTTTGTCTCCCTTTCTGTAAGATTACTATTAGTATATAATAATGCCATAGATTTCTAGGCATTAATTTTCTATCTTGCTACATTGCCGAATTCATTTATTAAGTCTATTAGTTTTTTTATGGAGTCGTTTGGGTTTTTTATGTACAATATCATGTCACCTGGCAGCTTTACTTCTCTTTTTCCAATTGGGATGCCTTTTATTTCTTCTTCTTGTCTAATTGCAATGGATAATACTTCCAGAACTATGTTGAACAAGAATGCTGAGAGTGGGCATCCCTGTCTTGTTCCTGTTCTAAGGGGAAATGGTTTTATTTTGCCCATTGAGTAGGATGTTAGCTGTGGGTTTATCATATATGGCTTTTATGATGTTGATGTATGATCCTTCTAATCCCACCTTGCTGAGAGTTTTTATCAAGAAAGGGTGTTGGATTTTGTTAAATGCTTTCTCTGCATCAATTGATATGACTTTGATTTTTTATCTCTCAATTTGTTTATGTGATGTATCAAATTTATTGATTTGCAGATATTGTAGCATCCTTGCATTCCTGGGATAAATCCTACTTGATCGTGGTGTATGGTCTTTCTAATGTACTGTTGGATTCGATATCCTAGAATTTTGTTGAAGATTTTGGCATCTATGTTCATGAGGGATATTGGCCAGTAATTCTCTTTCATTGTGTTGTCTTTATCTGGTTTTGGTCATAGGGTGATGCGGCTTCATAGGAGGAGCTAGGAAGCGTTTCTTCTTGTTGAATTTCTTGGAATATTCTGAGGAGGATAGGCTTTAATTCTATCTTGAATATTTTGTAAAACTCCCCTGTGTAGCCCTCTGGTCCCTGGCTTTTATTTGCTGAAAGCTTTTTGATGAGTGCTTCAATTTTGTCTACAGTTATTGGACTATTGAGATGTTTAGATTCTTCCTGATAGAGTTTTGGAAGGTTATATTTTTCTAGGACTGTGTCCATTTCCTCCAGGTTGTCCAGTTTGTTGGAATAGAGTTGTTCAGAGTATTTTTTAACAATCCTTTGTATTTCCGTGGGGTGTGTTGTTATTTCACCTCTTTCATTTCTGATTTTGTTTTTTTGGATCCACTCTCTTTGCTTTTTGGTGAGTCTAGCTAGAGGTTCATCAATCTTTTTTATCCTTTCAATGAAACTGCTCTTGGTTTTGTTGATCTTTTGAATTGTTTCTTTGGTCTCTATGTTGTTTATCTCTACTCTGATCTTTACTATTTCCTTCCTTCTGCTTACACTGAGCATTTCTTATTGGTCTTTTTCTAGCTCTTTGAGTTGTAGGGTTAGATAATGTATTACCATTGATTGTTGTTTTTTGCAATAGGCTTGCAGAGCTATGAACATCCCTCTAAACACTGCTTTCACCATGTCCAACAGATTTTGGATTGTTTTGTTTTCATTGTCATTTGCTGCCATGATGTTTTTTTTATTTCTTCCTTAATCTCTCTGATTACCCAGTCATTGTGCAATAGCATGCTATTTAGTCTCCATGAGTTTGATTTCTTTGGATTGTTTTCATTGTAGTTGATTTCCAGTTTTATGCCACTGTGATCTGAGATGATGCTTCATATGAATTCTCTCTTCTGGAATTTGAAGAGACTTTACCTTTTATTCAACATATGATGTGTCTTTGAAAATGACCCATGTGCACTTGAGAAGAATGTATATTCTGTGGCTTTGGGGAGAAATGTTCTGAAGATGTCAATTAATTCCATCTGGTCTAGTGAGTCATTTATGATTGATGTTTCTTTACTGAATTTTTTTTACAGTATTTGTCCAATGCTGATAGTGGGATATTAATGTTTCCTACTATCATTTTATTCTGTCAATCTCTCCCTTGATGTCCTCCAGGAGTTTTTTTTTTATGTATTTTGGTATTCCTGTATTGGGTGTGTATATATTTACCAGAGTTATTTCTTGTTGTTTGATTGCTCCCTTTAGTATTATGAAGTGGCCTTATCTCTTGTTATGTCTTTCACTTTGAATCTAATTTGTCAGATATAAGTATTGCTATTCCAGCTTTTTTTTTCATTTCCATTTGCTTGAAAAAAACTTTTTTCATTACTTCACCCTCAGTCTCTGTGTGTCCTTTTTTTGTGAGATGTTTTTGTTGTAGACAGCAGATATATGGGTCATGTTTTCTTATCCAATCTCTTACCCTATGTCTTTTGTTTGGAGAATTAATCTATTTAAAGTTATTATTGATAGGTACTTATTTGTTGCCATTTTTATTCTTTACCCTTGTGTTCCTTCTTCACTTTTTTTTTTTTTTTTACAGCAGAACCTTTAATATTTCTTGCATTGCTGGTTTGGTGGTAATATATTCCCTTAGTCCTTTTTTGTCTGTGAAGCTCTTGATTTCTCCTTCAATTTTGATTGATAACCTTGCTAGGTACAGTATTTTTCAATTCAGATCTTTCCTTTGCATAACTTTGTATATTTTATGCCATTCCCTTCTGGCCTGATGAGTTTCTGTTGAGAAATCAGTTGCTATCCTGATGGGGGTTCCTTTGTAGGTAATTTTCTGTCTCTCTCTGGCCACTTTTAAGATTCTTACTTTGTTGCTGTTGTTTGCCAATTTAATTATAATGTACCTTGGTGTTGGACTTTTGGAGTTCATTTGCTTGGGACTCTCTGTGCTTCTTGGATTTGTGTGGGTTTTTTCTTCCCTTTATCAGGAAAGTTTTCTGTCATTATTTCTTCAAATAGGTTTTCCATTCTTTGCTCAGTTTCCTCTCCTTCAACATAAATAATGTTGCTTTGTTTCGTGTTGTCACAAATTTCCCTTAGGGTCTCCTCCTGCGTTTTAATTTTTTTTTTCTGGAAGCTGCTCTAATTGGGTAATTTTTCCTACCTTGTCATCTAGCTCACTGATGCTGTCCTCTGCTTGTTCTAGTCTACTTTTGAAGATTTCTATTGAGTTCTTTACAGCAGCAATGTAATTTTTCATTTCATCTTTGTTGTTCTTCATTTCCTCTTGGTTCTTACTCATATTGTCAAGTTTGTCTTCCATTCTGTCAATATATTTTCTTCTAAGAGTTTTGAAGTTTCAGGTCTTTACAATTATGTCCTTAATCAATTTCAAGTTAGTCATTTTTACATGTGACTATCTAGTTTTCAAATGGCATTTATTAAAGACACAATACTGTCCATTCTTGGTGCTTTTGTTAAAATTATATATATATATATATATATATATATATATATATATATATATATAACTAATTTTATTTCTTTTTTTAAAATATATTTCATTGATTTATTTCTTTTTTAAAATATATTTCATTGATTATTTACAGAGAGGAAGTGAGCGGAATAGAGTGGTAGAGATATGGATGAGAGAGATAGAGAGGTAGAAATATCGATGAGAGAGAAATATCCGTCAGCTGTCTCCTGCACACCTCTTACTAGGGATGTCTCCATAACTAAGGTACATGCCCTTGACTGGATTCAAACCTGGGACCTTTCAGTCTGCTCTAGCCACTGAGCCAAATTGGATAGGATGGATTTAATTCTTTTTTTATTTTTTATTCTTTATTTTTTTAACTTTTATTTTTTTATTATTTAAAGTATTACAAATAGTACTACATATGTCTCCTATTGACCTCCCCACTGCCTTCCCTACTCCCCAGTACATGCCCTCATTTGCTCCTGCTCCCAGTTTCTTATATCCATTAGTTATGTTTATATATATGCATACAAGTCCTTCAGTTGATCTCTCACAACCCCTCCCACCACCCCTCAACCTCCTCTGGCTTCCCGCTGTAGTATGACAATCTGTTCATTGCTTCTTTGCCACTGTATCTGTTTTTTTTCCCGTCCCTGATTATTTTCTTTAAAAATATCTTGCCTCTGCAGGCTAGAAATAAACTTATAAGAACAAAAAATATTTGAGTCCCAGTTTCAATGTCAAACAGTTCCTTATGTGTACACATCTGCAATGGTATCTAGATAGTGGACAAATGGTGGCAATGCTGGTCTGACCCTCTGTGGTTTGGTCTTTGGCATTCTGTAATGACACACAATTGCTGACTGCTAGCATGGCAAGGAGTCTTCAATGTCTTCCATTTCTGGACTGTTTCTCCTCTTGTCTTCGTGTTTAGAGCAGACCTGTCAATTCCTCTCTGTTGCAGAAATCCACTTGGTCTTGGAGTTGTTTTCTGAAGGTATATAAACGTATTCTCGACCAAGAGTTAATAAAGGAATCTTTTCTATAAAATTGACTTGGGGTCCTTTTTATTGTTGCCTAAACGATTTTCCTTTGGCTTATTTTGACACTATGTGTTTTTCATAGGTGTCTTGTACTTTGGAGGTGGAGGTCCCAGGGTTCACGGGTCTGCAGCTGTGGCAGCAGGATTTTGGCTGGAGTGGCTGTTGGGTCACAGGTCATCTCCAAGTCCTGTCTGCTTGGTGGTGTTGATGAGTTCCCAAAGAAAGGCTGTTTTCCCCTTCAAGATGGCGTGGGCTCTACGCCTGGGTCCCATAGTTTGTGGAGTGCCCACCATGGTAGCAGTCTCTCCTTGTCCAAGTGAGCCTGGACTGCTAGCCCCTTTTGCTCCTGCAAGATTCAACTGTCCCTTTCTCACTCATACATACACCATACACATCCACACACTCTCCTTTCATCCCCTCACTCACTTCCTCTCCCTCACCTCTGTCCTGCCAGCCGCCATCTTCTGTCTCTTCAGATTTATTTCTTGACTGCCTATTTTGTACCATCGGTCTGTGTGTCTGTTGTGTGTGTGTGTGTGTGTGTGTGTGTGTGTGTGAATATAAATTTGTTTTTATTACTAATATAGTTTGAAGAGAAAGTGTGATGCTCCTGGCTTTGCTCATCTTTTTCCAAAATTGCTTTGGCTATACAAGGAATTTTGGGGTTCCATTAAAATTGTAGAACTTTTTTCTACTTCTGTGAAAAATTCCATTGGAATTTTGTTAGCAATTGCATTGAATCTACATATTGCTTCAGATAATGGGTATTTTAATACAATTAACTTTTCTAATTCATGAACATGGGATATATTCATATTTATTTGTGCTATATTCCATTTTTTAAATCATTGTCTTATAGTTGTCAATGTGTAGGTCTTTAACTCCCTTTTTTAAATTTATTACTGTACACCGCCTGGACCCACATGCCCACCACAGACACCTCCCTGACTCGCGTAAGTGCCACTAACCAGGAAGGCCTCTCACCCCTGCTGTGTACTTACTTACTGCCACTACTACTGTAGGGTGCTGCTTCCACCACAGGCCTAGAATCCAGCTGCTCTGCTCCATCACCAGAGCTCAGGGCATGAACTGTGCTGAAGGCTGAGTTGTCTCCCTTGCCCTGGACCTTAGGATACTGAAGGAGCTACAGATTTGTGGAAACTCGTGCTGATGAGCCAAAATGGGACTGGACAGTAGGACTAGAAAGGAAAATCAACCCTGCCTGTCCACCTCAAATCAGGGGAGTTGCTCTCTTTCCCACAGGCAAAACAGCTGCTTCTTACCTGAAATTCAGTGACCTGAGGTAATGGGGAACAGCCTGAGGCTGGAAATCTGTGCCCCCTTATCTGTGGTGATAAGGGGAGCCAGCAAGCAAGGCAAGGCTAAGGCACTGGAAGGAGAGAAAGTGCCTCCCCATCCCAAGCTACTGACAGCACTCCCAACACTAGCTTGATCAAACACAAACAATCCTGACCAAGACTAACATAACCCTGCAGAGCCCAGCTTCATGGGAGAAGGGAAACCAGCTCATAACAGGGACACTCAAAATGTGAGATTCAAAGCAGAATCAGCCTCTGGCTTAAGGAGGCCCCATCCATTGGACTACTAAGAGCTTCAACCTATCTAGCCTCAATCACATTGTCTAGCGCCAGAAAAGAACAGTGACTCACACTGGCCTGCACCAGAGAAGCTCCTGACAGGCCCATGATAGACAAATCAAGTAACCAAATTGAGAGCAAAGTCCGGTGAGCTCCACAAATAGCAGACACAAACGTTTCTGAGTGTGTGAGGTTATAACTTTTGAGTGTATGTGGTGGTGGCTTCTGTTTTTTGTTGTGTGTTTGTTTTCCCCCTTTTTCCTCTCTTCTCTCTTTTTCTTGCATATCTCTACTTTCATTCCTTGGATTCTATTCTCTTTTTGTCTCTTTTTATTGTTATTAATAATATTTCTCATTTTATTTAATTTTTCTCCTCTTTTTGTTTAACTTTTCCTATTTATATCTCAATATATCCATTATTACTGTTTTAAAACCATTACTATTATTTCATTTATAATTTATTTTCTGTTTCCTTGTCTTTCTCACTCCTATACAACTTCTTTTGCTTACTTCTTACTACCATATTACAATTTTAATTATTTTCTTCCTCTGTTTTTCTTTTTATATCCCCTATTTTAGTATTCTTTTCATTTTTTCTTTGCTCTGCTTTGTCTTCTTTTCCCTCTTAGTCTTTCCTGTTGGTGATTTGCATCGCTTGATTTTCGTGGTGCTTTTATTTTGGTCCTATTATGTTTTATTCTCTTCTACGAGCAACTATATAACAGCTGGCACCATGAGGTTGGGGTTGAGCCTCACTTTCAGATAGTCACAAGGGAGATACTATAAATGGGACACCAACAATCTAGTCTCATTTGCAGCAGAAGATCCCAAATAATGCACATAATGGTCAATCTTAGAGCATCCAGCTCAGGAGAATAAAGAGACTGCATCACTGGACCCATAAAGACACTTTATAGATAAGACTATCCCAGAAACACTGGGAGACATAACAGTTCTATCTAATACAGTGGTTCTCAACTTTCCTAATGCCGTGACCCTTTATTACAGTTCCCCATGTTGTGGTGACCCCCAACCATAAAATTATTTTTGTTGCTACTTCCTAACAGTAATTTTGCTACTGTTGTGAATCATAATGTAAATATCTGTGTTTTCTGATGGTCTTAGGTGACCCCTATGGTGGGGTCGATGGACCCCCAAAAGGGTTGCGACCCATAGGTTGATAACCGCTGATCTAATACATAGCAACAAATACAAAAAGACAGCTAAAATGGGGAGACAAAGCAACAACCCCCAAATAAAAGAAAAGAAGATATATCCAAAAAGGAAATAAATGAAATGAAGGAGAAAACCTTTCAGACATAGAATTCAAAGAAATAGTTATAAAGTGCCAAAGAAATTGAGACTTAGTGCAAATTAGAACAGGATGAAAAAGGAAATAGAAACCAGGAACACAAAATAGACAGGGAGAAACCAAGATTGTGGCATAAGGTATACACCTGTACATGCTGCCTCTCACAACCACACCAAAACTACAACTAAAAGAAAAAAATAACTATCACCCAGAACCACAGGAAAGCTGGCTGAGTAAAAGTTCTACAACTAGAAGGAAAAGAAAAAGCTAAATGAGACTGGATAGGACATGCAAAGGCACAGAAAAGCAGAGGTATGGAGGCGTGCTAATTGGGCTGGTGACTGGGTGTGCTGTTTTTTTTTTAATTGAATGGGAAATACAAGCTCCAGACTGCTCTATACTCCAGTTTCCGGAGAGACTCTGGGGACCAAGATGGTTACAGGGAGAATCTGGACTGTCTGTCATTGGGTCAGAAGCAAAGGTGGCTTTCTTGCAGAGGTACTTGCAGGAATCATTGTTTACTGCACTGGGGAATGAGATGTGGGGATGCGGAAATGCAGAGATGCAGAGAGAGCCAACTGGCAGGCAGTGCTGGTTGCTACTCCCTGGTGAGTCCCTGAGACTCTGCCCCATCAATTTACAAGCCCACCCAAACTATGCACAGAGGCTTTTGCATATAAATGGCCTACCCTTTTGCAGCTTAATTTAACAAATTGCAGTTGAGGCAGAGAGTTCCAAAACTTCCAAACCCCAAACAAAGAGGAGAAATCTACAGATCTCACTGTAGCTCCTGCTGGGTGGCTTCAGACAATAGCTGACTTTCACATCCTTGGAGATCCAGAAGCCAGTGTACCAAGTGGTCAGTGTGAGATGACACCAGATTTTAACTCAACATATCCATAAGGGACACACTCAAGAGGCAGGCTAAGTGCGCACCAAAGCCACAATGAAGTAAGTCCTGCCACATAAGGATGTCTCCAGCACAGCAGTTTTTCCAACATAGACACAGTTTTTCCAATTGGCCTGGAGGTCAATAATTCCCAGTGTACAAACAGCAATCAAGGCTTAACTAGAACAAGACTGTGCACCCAACCCATAAAGGGGTGCCACAAGTGATTGGTGAGGCTGAGCCACTGGGCCTTATAGGTCAACTACCACAAAAAGCCAGGAACACAGGAAATCATTCAAAATGCAGAGACAAAGAAACATGTCACAAATAAAAGAAATGAAAGAAAGCAAACTACTGGACATACAGTACAAAACTACAATTATAAAGTTACTCAAGAATCTTTTAGAAACTGCCAAGAAACTAAGTGAGACCTCCAAAGAACTTAGTGAGACCTTAAAGGATCTTAATGAAGATGCCAAAAAAATGGAAAAGGACAAGTCAGAAGTTAAGTATACACTGTCTGAAATAAATAATAATATACAGAAATCTAACAATAGACTATAGGACCACCAAGAATCAAACCAAATTTTAAATATGAGGTAGTGAAAGTGATTCTTGATAGGGAGAAATCAAGATGGTGGCATAGGTGAATACCTAAACTGCTGCCACCCACAACAACTTCAAAAATACAGATAAAAGACAAAATGGATATCATCCAGAACCACAGGAAAGTTGGCTGAGTGGAAATTCTACAACTAAAAGGAGAGGAGCTCAAGAAGACTCAGAAGAGCTGCAAAAAGCTGAGGTAGAGAGACAAGCACATAGAGAGGATGGGGGATGGAGTGCCTAGCTGGCTTACTCTAGTGGTAGGGTGACGAAAACTCCCAACTGCACTGAACCACAGTTCCAGGTAAGACTCATATGGGGGAAGTCTAGACTGTCGTGGAAAGGGAGGAGTGCACAGAAACTTAGAAGACACATGAAAAGCAGAGGTGTAGAGGTGCGTGAGTGTGAATGCACACACACAGGGCTGACAGCTGATTCTGCTGCTGGCTTTCTTTAGCAGGAGGAAGACAGAATTTCCCAACTGCTATGAAATACAGCTCTGACTGCACTGAAGCCCAGTTTCAGGCAATACCCTGGGGACCCAGACCCACAGGAGTCCCCAAAGCACATAGAAACTAAAGGGAGCTGGAAAGGCAGAGGTCTGGAGATGGGCAAGCACAAGTGCGCAGAGAGGGCTGCAGCAATTACCCAGGGACATGGAGATCCAGGGGCCCCATAGGGTGGGACTGACAGAAAGCTAAGGCTCTATGCTCAGCACTGAGATTCTGCCCCATCCAAGTTGAACACAATTGTGCAAGTCTTTATCATAAGGCTGTCTTCAGCACAGAAGTTCTCCTTGCATAGACACAGCTGATCCTCACAACCAATTGGCTTGGAGGTCAATTCCCCCCAGTGATACCAACAACAATCAAGACTTAACTACAGCCGCAACCAGTTTGGCTCAGTGGATAGAGCGTTGGCCTGCAGACTGAAGGGTTTCAGTTTCAATTCCAGTCAAGGGAATGTACCTTGGTTGTGGGCACATCCCCAGTGGGGAGCGTGCAAGAGGCCACTGATTGATGTTTCTCTCTCATTGATGTTTCTGACTCTCTCTCACTCTCCTTTCCTTTCTATAAACAATCTATTAAAAAAAAAGACTTAACTACAACAAGCCTGTACACACAGTACACAAAAGGGTGATCCAAGAGTGTCTACCTCAGGTAATGGAGAGATGGAACTACTGGGCCACATAGGACAGCTAGCACACAAAGCTACTCTACCAACTCAGGAAAGCAACAAAAATGTGAAGACAAAGGAACATATCACAAACAAAAACATTGGAGGAAAACAAAACTGAATATAGAGTTCAAAACCACAGTTATAAGGTTTTTCAAGACGTTCTTAGAAAAGATGGATAAATTTGGCAAGACCCAAAAGGAGATGAAAAAGGAACTAGAGATAAAAAAGGACCAACTAGAAATTTAACATACACTGAATGAAATAAAAAAAAATATTATACAGAGACCTAATAGCAGACTAGAGGAATGCAAGAATCAAGTCAAAGATTTGAAATGCAAAGAAGCAAAAAACACTCCACTGGAAAAACAAAAAGAAAAAAGAATCCAAAAATTGGAAGATAGTGTAAGGAGCTCTGGGACAACTTCCAGCATACCAACATTAGGATTATGGGGGTGCCAGAAAAAGAGAGAGAGCAAGATACTGAAAACCTATTTGAAGAAATAATGACTGAAAACTTCCCCCACCTGGTTAAAGAAATAGATATACAAGCCTGGGAAATGCACAAAACCACAAATAAAAGGAATCCAAAGAAGACCACACCAAGACACATGATTATTAAAATGCCAAGAGCAAAAGACAAAGAGAGAATATTAAAGGCAGCAAGAGAAAACCACTTAATTACCTACAAGGGAGCACCATATGATTGTCAGCTGATTTCTCAACAGAAACTATGCAGGAAAGAAATATTCAAAGTGATGAATAGCAAGAACCTACAACCAAGATTACTCTACCCAGCAAAGCTATCATTCAAAATTGAAGGGCAGATAAAGAGCTTCACAAATAAGAAAAAACAAAAGAAGTTCATAAACACCAAACAAGTTTTATATGAAATGCTGAAAGTTACTCTTTAAGAGGAAGAAGAAAAAGATAAAGATAAAAATTATGAACAACAAATACATATCTATGAACAAGTGAATCTAAAAATCAAGTGAATAAGAAATCTGATGAACAGAATAAACTGGTGAATATAATAGAATCAGGGGCATAGAAAGGGAATGGACTGACCATTCTCAGGGGGAAAGGAGTGAGGGGGTGCAGGTAGAGACTGGACAGAAATCATACACCTATGGATGAGAACAATTGGGGAGAGGTAAAGGCAGAGGGTAGGGTGGGAGCTGGGTGGAGGGGAGTTATGGGGGTAAAAGAGGAACAATTGTAATAGTCTGAACAATAAAGATTTATAAAATAAAAAAATAAAGTTATTATTGGTAGCAAAAAACACCCAACAAGAAAAACAAAAAGAAAAAAGAATCCAAAAATATGAAGACGGTGGTATAAGGAGCCTCTGAGACAACTTCAAGCTTACCAAAATCCCAATTATGGGGATGCCAGAAGAAGAGAGAGAGCAAAATATTGTAAACCTATTAGAAGAAATAATGACTGAAAACTTTCCCTACCTGGTGAAACAAATAAAGTTATAATTCCAGGAAATGCAGAGAACCCCAATCAAAAGGAATCCAAAGAGGATCACATCAAGATACATCACAATTAAACTGCCAAGTGCAAAAGACAAAGAGAATCTTGAAAGCAGCAAGAGAAAAATAGTTATTTACCTACAAAGGAGTACCCATATGACTGTTACCTGATTTCTCAACAGAAACTATGCACACCAGATGGAAGTGGCAAGAAATAATCAAAGTGATGAACAATAAAAACCTACAACCAAGATTACTCTACTCAGCAAAGCTATCATTTAGAATTGAAGGTCAGATAAAGAGCTCCACAGACAAGAAAAAGTTAAAGGAGTTCATCACCACCAAACTAGTATTATATGAAATGCTGAAGGGTATTCTTTAAGAAGAGAAAGAAGAAAAAGTTAAAGATAAAAATTATGAACAACAATGTGACAACAAATACATATTTACCAGCAAATGAATCTAAAAATCAAGTCAATAAAAAGTCTGATGAACAAAATAAACTGGTGAATATAGAATAAGGGGCATAGAAATGGAGTGGATTAACAATTCTTGGGGGTAAGGTAGTGTGGCGGGTGTGGGGAGAGATTGGATAAAAATCTTACACCTATGGATAAGGACAAAAGTGGGGGGAATTCAGATGGAGGGAAGCTATGGGGCAAAAAAAGGGTAACATCTGTAATAATCTGAACAAGAAAGATTTATTTAAAAAAGAAACAGAACTGAAGAATGATGTAACTAACATCAAGAACACACTAGAAGGAATTAAAAAATAGATTGGACTAAGCAGAGGATTGAATCAGCAATTTAGAAGAAAATGTAGAAATACATATCCAATTAAAGCAGGAAATAGAAAAAAAGAGTTAAAAATCAGGAGGATAGCTTAAGGGAGCTCTTGGGTTACAAGAAACATTACAACATCCACATCATAGGAAAACAAGAAGAGAAAGAATGTGAGCAAAGAACAGAGAACCTGTTTGAAGAAATAACAGAAAACACCCCCAACCTGGTGAAGGAAACAGTCACACAAGTTCAGGAGGTGCAAAGGGTCCCATTCGATATCAACCCAAAGACCCAAACCTAGACACATCATAATTAAAATGACAAACATTACAGATAAAGAAAGAATCCTAAAGGCAGCAAGAGAGAATGAACATTATCAGCAAAAGAATTCCCATTAGAATGTCAGCTGAATACTCAATAGAAATACCTTAGGGTAGAAGGTAATGGCATGAAGGGTTCAAAGTAATGAAGAGCAAAGGCCTGAATCCAAGACTACTGTATTCAAACAGAGCATTATTTAAAATTGAAGTTGAAATAAAAAGCCTTCTAGACCCTCCCCTCAAAAAAGATTAAAGGAGTACATTACCATGAAACTAGCAATGCAAGAAATGTGAAAGGGACTGCTTAAAGAAGAAAAGGAGACAGGATCATAGGCATAAAAAAATGAAATTGGCAATAAATAAATACCTATCAGTAATGCCCTTGAATGTAAATTAATTAAATGCTGCAGTCAAAAGACATACGTTGACTGAATAGATAAGAAAATATGACCCAGACATATGCTATTTACAAGAGACCCACCTAATGACAAAAGATACAGACAGACTGAAAATGAAAAGATTAAAAAAAATATTTTCACAAATGGAAAGGAAAACACAGATGGGGTAGCAATACCGGTATCTGACAAAATAGACTACAAAACAAGAGAAAAAGGAGGCCAGTACATCATACCAAAAGTAAAGATACAACAAGAAAAATTAACCTTGTAAACATATATGCATTCAATACAGGAATAACCAAATATATTTTAAAAAATGCCTGGAACAGTACTGAAGGTGGCAGCTGGCAGGATGGAGATGAGGGAGAGGAAGTGAGTGAGGGTATGAAAGGAGAATGTGGGGATGTGTGGAGTGTGTGTGTGAGTGAGTAGGGACAGTTAAATCTCCATAGGAGCAGCAGGGGCTGGCAGACCAGGGTCTCTTTGACAAGGAGAGACCACCACCGCTGCAGGCACTCCCGAGACTGCAGAGTCCAGTCCGGAGCCCATACCATCTTGAAGGGAGAAAGGCCTTTTTTAGAAACTCATCAGCACCACCAACCAGACAGGCCTTGGAAATTCCCTGCAACACAGCAGCCACTCCAGCTAAAATTCTGCTGCCCCACCCACAGACCCGTGGACCGTGGGACCTCCACCTCCAAAGGTGTACTGCTTGGCAGCAGTAAGTGCAACCTCCTCCTCCCCAGATTCAGAATTCTGGACAACACATTTGCACATTTTAGGTGCATGCACAGACATCCAGAGCACACCATTATTGGGCAGTGCCTGGGAGCCACAGTGAACCCATGCAGGTGTGATTTTGTACAGACAAGGAAACAGGGCCCCCCAGTAAAAATTCTGAATTCCCTCTTCCTGAATAACTGCTCAGGGATACTCCAGCTGTGAAACTTCAATGCCAGGTCCCCCCAGAGTGCATCAGAGCTCTGTGCTGGCAAAGGCACCTCCACAAGTGTGCATTTCCATGGAGCAGGACCCCAGAGCCCATATATCCACAGAATTCTGGGGGAGAGGCTTTGAAACTCTGCTCAGTCTGATTCTGCACAGGTAAGGATGCGCTACCCCACAGTATAAATTCTGAATCCCCTCTTCCTAAATAACTGCCCACATTCACCCCAGCTGCTCAACCTCAGTGCCAGGACCCCAAAGAGTGCATCAAGCTCTGCGCCGGCAAACACACCTACACAGATGTGAATTTCAACAGGCAGGCACCCTGATCCCATTTACCCATAAGCTGTTCATGGGAGCAGCTGTGAGCACTTCCTGGGTGTGATCTTACATAAACAGGGGGACACTTCCCCAGCAGTAGAAATTATGAGTTCATTCATCCTGGATGCCTGCCCACAGGTGCCTCAATTACACAGCTACACTGCCATAGCCCTTCAGAGTGCTTCAGTTTGCTTTGAGGCAAATGTACCATAGGGGCCCTTGTGAGCTGCCATTGGGAGTGAGTGCCTATCCATGACAAGTGCAGCAGCAAAAGCAGAGTCTGACCACCCCACAACTACAGAATTCTGGACACCACAGTCACACCATTCCAGAGTGCAGGCCCTCTAAGCCATATTACCCTAAAAGATGGTTCCTGGGTGGCACTGTGAGTCTCTGCTGGCCATGCATGATTTCAATTAAGGGTGCAAGACAGCAAAAGTTGGGTTACTCCCTCCATGGCATCTGACATCTAGACATCGCAGTTGTGCCTCTCAAGCTCACAGGATTACATCAAGAGAACCCAAATAGCTCAAGTAGGGAGCTACACTAGATTACAAAGCCCAGGAGAACTTAGAGATTACATCAGTAGCACCCTCCCCCCAAAAACTTGGGTAGCTAAGCAATTGGATCTACAATTAAAACATTAAAAAAAACAAGACAAAACAGCAACCCCCAAAGGAAAGAAAAAGAGGAATCACCAGAAAGGGAGTTAAATGAAATTGAGGCTAGCAGCTTATCAGAGAAAGAATTCAGGGTAATGGTTATAAGGATGTTTAAACAGTTGGATGACAAATACACACAACTCAATGAGAATTATAAGAAGCTGAATGAGAATGTTGCCAACATCAAAAGGAAAAAAAGAGGAGATGAAGAACGATATAGTTGCAATAAAGAACACAATGGAAGGCTTAAACAGTACACTAGAAAAGGCTGAGACCACATCAGTGAATTAAAAGAAAAAGTATAAAAAACACACAAAACAGCAGCAACTGGAGATAAGACTTAAAAAGCAACAGGAGAGCTTAGGGAGCTTTGGGACAATACAAAAGGAAACAATATTTGCATAATAGGAGTCCAGAAGGAGAGGAAGAGAATTAAGGAATAGAAAACCTATTTGAAGAAATAATAACAGAAAACTTCCCTAATATTGACAAGAAAAAAAAAACACACAAAAACATGCAAGTCCAAGAAGCACATAGAGTACCAAAGAAGATGAACACTAAAAGACTGACACCAAGACACATCATAATTAAATTGGAAAATACCAATGGCAAAGTAAGAATCTTAAAAGCTGCCAGATAGAGACAGAAAGTTACTTATAAGGGTTCTCCTATTAGAATATCAAAGGATTTCTCAACAGAAACATTCCAGGCCAGAAGGGAATGGAATGAAATATACAAAGTCATGCAAAAAAAGCGTCTGAATCCAAGAATACTGTACCCAGCAAAGCTATCAATAAAAATTGAGGGTGAAATCAGGAGCTTCACAGACAAGAAAGGACTAAGAGAGTTTATCACTACAAAGCCAGCAATGCAAGAAATGCTAAAGAGAATCCTGTATAAAGAAGAAATAAAAAGGCAAGAAGAAACAGAAAAGTTAAGGAAAAATATGACAACAAACATGTACTTATCAATAATAGGATTAAACATAGATGGATTAAATACACCAATCAAAAGACATAAGGTAGCTGAATGGATAAGAAAACATGAAATATATATTTGCTGTCTGGAAGAGACCCACCTCAGAACAGAGGATTCACACAGACTGAGATTGAAGGGATGGAAAAACATTTTCAGGTAAGTAGAAAAGAGAGAAAAGCTGGGGTTATGATACTAATATCTGATAAAATAGGTCTCAAAGTAAAGGCCATAACAAGAAAAAAGGAAGGCCACTAAATAATACTAAAGGGAGAAATTCAATAAGAAGATATAATTCTGGTAAACATATATGCACCCAATACAGGAGCACCCAAACACATAAAAAAATTCTGGAAGATATCAGGGAGATATTCATAGCAACACAGCAATACTAGGGGACTTTAGTGTCCCACTGTTACCACTGGATAAATCATACAAACAAAAAATCAGGAAAGAAACAGCAATCCTAAAAGACACACTAGATCAGATGGACTTAATTGGCATCTTTAGAACATTTCACCCCAAAGCTACAGAATATACATTCTTCTCCAGTGCACACAGAACATTTTCAAGGATAGACCACATATTAGGACACAGGAAAAGTCTCTTCATATTCAAGAAGATAGAAATCATAACAAGCATCATCACAGACCACAATGACATAAAATTGAAAATCAATTAAATAAAAACAATCCAAAAAAAATCAAACACTTAGAGACTAAATAGCATGCTATTAAATAGTGATTGGGTTACCAAAGAGATCAAAGAAGAAATAAAAAACATTATGGCAACAAATTGCAATGAAAACACAACAATCCAAAATCTAGTGAAAGCAGTCTTGAGATGGAAGTTCATAGCTCTACAAGCCTATTGAAAAAAAACAATGGCAATAAATTATCTAACCCTACAACTCAGAGTTAGAAAGAGAGCAACAAGAAAAGCCCAGTGTAAGCAGAAGGAAGGAAATAACAATGAGCAGAGTGAAGATTAGCAATATAAAGACCAAAAATATATATATATATATACAAAACGTAAACAAAACCAAGAGTTGGTTTTTTGAAAGAAAGAAAGAAAAGATTGATGAACCTCTAGCCAGAATCACCAAGAAGCAAAGAGAGAGAACACAAATTAACAAAATCAGAAATGAAAGAGAAGAAATAACAGTAGACCCCACATAAATACAAATGATTGTTTAAAAATGTTATGAACAATGTTACTCCAACAAACTGGAAAACTGGAAAATGGACATATTCCTAGAAAAATACAATCTTCCAATACTCAATCAGGAAGAATCTAAAAATCTCAATAGATCAATAACTATGGAAGAGATTGAAGCAGTCATTAAAAAGCTTCCAGCAGCTGAGACTGGTTTGGCTCAGTGGATAGAGCATCGGCCTGCAGACTGAGAGGTCCCTGGTTCAATTCCGGTAGGAGGCATGTACCTTGCTTGCGGGCACAACTCCGGTGGGGGGCGTGCAGGAGGCAGCTGATCAATGTCTCTCTCTCATCGATGTTTCTGACTTTCTATCCCTCTCCCTTCCGCTCTGTAAAAGATCAATAAAATATATTAAAAAAAAAAAAGCTTCCAACAAACAAAAGCCTGGGTCCAGATGACTTCACAGGGCAGTTTTACCAAACATTCAAGGAAGAACTAAAACCTATCCTCCTCAGACTATTCCAAAATATTCAAGAGGAAGAAACACTCCCAAGATTGTTCCATGAAGCCAGGATCACCCTAATACCAAAATCAGATAAAGACAACACAATGAAAGAGAATTTCTGGCCAATATCACCCATGAATATAGATGCCAAAATCCTCAACAACATTTCAGCAAATTGGATCCAGTAGTACATCAGATAGATCATACACCAGGATGAAATAGGATTTATCCCAGGAATGCAAGGATGGTACAATATCCACAAATCAATAAATGTGATATATCACATAAACAAATTGAGAGATAAAAACCACATAGTCATATCAATTGATTCAGAAAAAGCATTTGACAAAATCCATTACCCATTTTTGATATAAACTCTCAGCAAGGTGGGAATGGAAGGATCATACCTCAACATAATTAAAGCTATATATGACAAACCCACAGCCAACATGATACTCATTGGGCAAAAACTAAAACCATTTTCTCTAAAAACAGGAACAAGACAGGGATGCCCGCTTTCACCACTCCTGTTCAATATAGTACTGGAAGTACTAATCATAGCAATTAGACAAGAAGAAGAAATAAAAGGGATTCAAATTAGAAAAGAAGAAGTAAAACTGTCCATATTCGAAGATGACATGATATTGTACATAGAAATCCCTAAAGACTCCATCAAAACATTATTAAACTTAATAAATGAATTTGGCAATGTGGCAGGATACAAAATTAATGCAAAGAAATCTATGGCATTTCTATATACCAATAGTGAACTTACAGAAAGAGAGACTAAAAATGCAATCCCATTTACCATCACACCAAAAAAAGTGAGAAACCTATGAATAAACTTAACTTAGTTAGGATTGGGCCTAAACAGGCACTTTGACATCCTTCTGATAATCCAGGACTGCTAGCTCCCAACTGCTTGCTTGCCTGCCTTCCTGATTGCCCCTTACCACTTCTGCCTGCCAGCCTGATCACCCCATAACCACTGACAGACTGATTGATGCCTAATTGCTCCCCTGCTAGGCTGGTCCCCTCAACTGCCCTACCCTGCAGTCCTGGTCCCCCACCTGACTGCTATCCTCTGCAATCCTGGTCCCCCCCAACTAATCTCCCCTGCAGACCTGGTACATTCCAACTGCCCTTCCTTGCAGGCCTGTTCACCCCCAAATTTCCTCCTCTGCAGGCCTGGTCCCCTCCAACAGCCCTCCCCTGCAGGCTTGATTGCTCCCAACTACCCTCTCTTTCAGGCCTGGTCCCTCCCAACTGCCCTCCTCTGCTGGCCATCTTGTTGTGGCCATCTTGTGTCTACATGGGATCAGGACCTTTGACCACATAGGGGCAGCCATCTTGTGTGTTGGAGTGATGGTCAATTTGTATATTTCTCTTTTATTAGATAGAATGAGTGGGATACCAATGAGATAAAAGAAGAAATAAAATATTCCTTGTAAACAAATAAAAATGTAAACACAACAACCCAAAACTTATAGGATACATTAAAAGCATCCCTGAGAGGGAAGTTCATAGTATTATAGGCTTGCCTTAAGAAATAAGAAAGAGCACTCATATATTACCTAACCCTACAACTACTAGTAAATTAATTGAAAATAAAGTCAGAAAATCCCAGAGTAAGTAGAAGGATGGAACAAATAAACATCAGAGGAGAAATAAATGACCTAGAGACTAAAAATAATAATAAAAAAATAACAGTACAAAAAATCAATGAATCACAGAGGTGGTTCTTTGAAAGGATAAACAAAATTTATGAACCTTTAGCTGGACTCATCAGGAAAGAAACAGGACCCAAACAAATAAAATCAGAACGGAAAGAGGTGATACAAGAACAAACGCCACTCATCACAGAGATGAAAATCAAAACAATGCAGTACCATCTCACACCTGTCAGAATGGCTATCATCAACAAATCAACAAACGACAAGTGTTGGCAAGGATGCAGAGAAAAAGGATCTCTTTTGCACTGCTGGTGGGAATGCAGACTGGTGCAGCCACTGTGGAGAACAGTATGGAGTTTCCTCAAAAAAACTAAAAATGGAACTTCCATTTGACCCAGTGATACTACTTCTAGTATTATATCCCAAGAAACTAAAAGCACAAATCAGAAAGGATATATGCACCCCTATGTTCATAGCAGCACAATTCATCATAGCTAAGATTTGGAAACAGCCTAAGTGACCATCAGCAGGTGAATGGATTAAAAACCGTGGTACATCTACACAATGGAATACTATGCTGTGATAAAAAAGGAGTTCTTACATTTGCAACAACATAGATGGAGATGGAGAGCATTATGCTAAGTGAAATAAGCCAAGCAGAGAAATCTAAATATCACATGATCTCACTTATGTTTGGAATATAATGAACAACATAAACTGATGAACAAAAATAGATCCAGAGACAGAAAAACATCAATCAGAACATCAAACCTCAGGGAAGATAGGGGATGATGGGGGTAAAGGGGAGAGATCAACCAAAGGACTTATATGCATGCATATAAGCCTAATCAATGAACACAGACAACAGGGGCGTGGGGGCATGAAAGGGAGGTGGAGGGTAATGGAAGAATAAGGACACATATGTAATAAGTGAATCAATAAAGAATTTATTTTATTTTATTGTTTTTAATCTGAAAAATAAATATTTCTTAAATTTTTAAAAAAGCATGTGGAAAAATAGATAGGCTTCAAGTTCACTTTTTTTGTGATTGAACTTGATCTTTATATTGCATTGCATGCCCACCACACAAAGTTATATCATCTTTCTCCACCATATATTTGACTCCCTTAACACTTTACTACCTCCCCAACCCCCTTCCTCCTGGTAACCATCTTATGTTAGTGTCTAAGAATTTCTGTGTTATATCACACATGTGAATAAAATCACGTGGTTCTTAACTTGTTCTGACTGACTTGTTATGCTTAGCATGATATTCTCAAAGTCCATCTATGTTATTGCAAATGGCAGTATTTCATCTTTTCATATGGCCAAGCAGTATTCCACTACGTAACACATCTTCTTTATTGAATCATCTATGGAAGGATACATTGGTTGTCTCCATGCCTTTTTAAAATATATATATTTTTTATTGATTTTTTTTTACATAGAGGAAGGGTGAAGGAGAGAGAGTTAGAAACATTGATGAGAGAGAAACATCAACCAGCTGCCTCCTGTACACCCCCCACTGGGGATGTGCCTGCAACCAAGGTACATGCCTTTGACCAGAATCGAACCTGGGACCCTTGAGTCCGCAGGCCAATGCTCTATCCACCAAGGCAAACTGGCTAGGGCTGTCTCCATGTCTTGACCATTGTGAAAAATGCTGCAATGAACATAGAGGTGCTTATATTTTTACAAATAAATGTTTTCAATTTTTCAGGTAGAGACCCAGAAAAGGGAATGCTGGGTCTTATGGATTCTCTAGTCTTAATTTTTTAAGGAACCTCCATACTGTTTTCCACCGTGGCTTTACTAATTTATATTCCTACCAGCAGTGAATGAGGATTTATTTTTCTCCACAAGTTCTCTAACACTTGTTATTGTTTTCTTGTTGATAATAGCCATCTAACAGGTGTGAGTGGTATCTCATACTTTTGATTTGTTTCGTAATAGCTAGTGAAGGTATGCATCTTTTCATATATCTGTTGGCCATTTTTATGTCTTCTTGGGACAAGTTTCTGTTCAGGTTCTCTGCCCATTTTTTATTAGATGGTTTGTGTGGTGTTGAGTTGTATGTGTTCTTTATATATTTTGGATATTGACCACTTGTCAGAGCAATTGTTTGAAAATATCTTCTCCCATTCAGTGATTATTACTATTTTTGTTGCTATTGGAAGTTGCTTTTATTGTACAGAAGCTCTTTAGTTTCATTTAGTCCCATTCATTTCTATTTGCCCTTACTTCTTTGCCTTTGGGTTTACATTCATAAAATCTTTTCTTTCTAAGACTAAAGTCTATAAGTTGAATATCTATGTTTTCTTCTATGTAACTTATTGAGGTCATATATTTAGGTCTTTGACCTATTTTAAATGAACTTTTGTACATAGAGACAAACTGTAATCCAGCTTCATTCTTTTGGATGTGGCTTTCCGGTTTTCCCAGCAGCAATTATTAAACAGACTTTCTTTTCTTCATTGTGTGTGTTGTTTTTTTTGCCTGTTTTGTCAACAATTATTTGCCCATATACATGTGCGTTTATTTCTGGACTCTGAATTCTGTCCCATTGGTCTGTGTGACTGTTCCCCCCCCCCAATGCCATGCTGTTTTAATGATTGTATCTCTCTAACATAATTTAAAGTCAGTTAGTGTGATACCTCCAGCTTCATTCTTCTTCAGTATTGGCTATTAAGAGTCTTTTCTGGTTGCATACAAATGGGATGAGTTTTGTTCTATTTCTTATAAAAATTTCATTGGGATTTTGATAATATTTGTATTAAATTTGAATGTTATATTGGGTAATATGAACATTCTAACTATGTTGATTCTTTCGATCTAGGAACATAACTTATCTTTCCATTTTATTGTTTATTTTTTAATATCTTTTAATAATGATTTGTGATTGTAAGTATATATAGTTCCTTCATTTTTTTTCATTAAGTTTATCCTTAAGTCTTTTATTTTATTTTATTTTATTTTATTTTTTATTTTCTTGCAAAAGGAATTGCTTTTGGTTTCATTTCTTTTTCTGAAATTTCACTGTTAGTATATGATAATGCATTACATTTTTGTATAATTATATTTTATTCTGCAACTTCATTGTATTACTTATTTTTAAGTTTTTAATTTTTCTTTTTTATTATGTGTTACATGTGTACATATCTTCCCATTGCCACCCACCATTCCCATACATGCTCTAATTTCCCAGTGTCTTGACCATTGGTTGTGCTTATATGCATGCAGGCAAGTCCTTCGGTTGATCTGTTATCTACCCCACCTCTCCCTAACCTTCCCACTGTAGTTTAACAGTCTGTTTGATGTTTTACTGTCTCTGTATCTATCTTTTTGTTCATCAGTTTATAATTTTCTTTATTATTCATAAATGAGTGAGATCACATGGTATTTTTCTTTCATTGACTGGCTTAATTCACTTAACATAATGATCTCCAGTTCCATCCAGGTTGCTGCAAATGGTAAGAATTCCTTCTTTTTTATGGCAGCATAGTATTCCATTGTGTAGATGTACCATGGTACTCTGATCCAGTCATCTGGTGACGGGCATGTAGGCTGTTTTCAAATTTTAGCTATTATAAATTGTGCTGCTATGAACATAGGAGTGCATATATCCTTTCTGATTGGTGTTTCTAGTTTCTTAGGATATATTCCTAGGAGTGGGATTACTGGGTCAAATGGGAGTCCCATATTTAGGTTTTTAAGGAAACTCCGTACTGTTCTCCACAGTGGCTGCACCAGTCTGCATTCCCACCAACAGTGCATGAGGGTTCGTTTTTGTCTGAATCCTCACCAACACTTCTCATTTGTTGATGACTGCCATTCTGACAGGTGTGAGATGGCATCGCATTGTCCTTTTGATTTGCATCTCTCGGATAATTAATGACTTTGAGCATGTTTTCATGTGTCTCTTGGCCTTCCTTCTGTCTTTTTTGGAAGATTCTATTTACGTCCACTACCTATTTTTTTTATTGGATCATTTATCTTTCTTTTATTCAGGTGTATAAATTGCCTATAGATGTTTAAGGTTAAACCTTTATCGGTGATAACATTTGCAATATGTTCTCCCATACAGTGGGCTTTCTTGTTTTACTGATGGTTCTTTTGCTGTGAGAAAGCGTTTTATTTTGATGTAGTCCCATTTGCTTATTTTCTCTTTAGCTTGCATTGCCCTAGGAACAGTATCAGTGAAGAAGTTCCTTCGGGATATGTCTGAGATTGTACTGCCTGTGGATTCCTCTAGTATTTTTATGGCTTCCCATCTTATGTTTGAGTCCTGTATCATTTGGAGTTTATTTTTGAGTATGGTGTAAGTTTGTGGTCTAGTTTCATTTTGTTGCATGTATCCGTCCAGTTTTCCCAAGATCATTTATTGAAGAGACTGTCTTGACTCCATTGTATGTTCATGCCTCCTTTGTCAAATATTAATTGAGCATAATGGTTTGGGTCAATATCTGAATTCTCTATTCTATTCGATTGATCTATATGTCTGTTCTTTGTCAAATATTAATTGAGCATAATGGTTTGGGTCAATATCTGAATTCTCTATTCTATTCGATTGATCTATATGTCTGTACCAGGCTGCTTTGTGGACAGTGGCTTTGTAATACAGCTTGAAATCCGGTATTGATATCCCACCTACTTTATTGTTCTTTCTCAGGATTGCTGTGGCTATTCAGGGTGTTTTTTTGTTCAGATGAATCTTTGGAGAGTTCTTTCTAGGTCTGTGAAATATGCCATTGGTGTTTTAATGGGGATTGCATTGATTCTATAGATTGCTTTGGTGGTATGGGCATTTTAATTATATTGATCCTCCCAATCCATGAGCATGGTATGCTCTTCCATCTGTTAATGTCTTCCTCTATCTCTTTTTTCAGTGTCCTGCAGTTTTCTGCATATAGGTCTTTTATCTCCTTAGTTAAGTTTATTCCTAGGTATCTTAATTTTTTCTGTGCGATGATAAATGGGATTGCTGATTTAGTCTCCCTTTCTGTAAGTTCACTCTTAGTGTATAGCAATGCCATAGATTTCTGGGCATTGATTTTGTATCTTGACACATTGCCAAATTCTTTTTTTATGTCTATTAGTTTTTTGATGGAGTGTTTAGGGTTTTTTATGTACACTATCATGTCATCTGCAAATAAGGACAGCTTTACTTCTTCTTTTTCAATGTGGATGCCTTTTATTTCTTCTTTTTGTCTAATTGTAATGGGTAATACTTCCAGTACTATGTCGAACAGGAGTCGTGAGGGTGGGCATCCCTATCTTGTCCCTGTCCTTACTGCAAATAGTTTTAATTTTTGCCCATTAAAGTGTGATGTTAGCTGTGGGTTATTCATATATGGTTTTTATTATGTTGAGTTATGATCCTTCTATTTGCACATTGTTGATAGTTTTTATCAAGAAAGGGTGTTAGATTTTGTCAAATGCTTTTTCTGCATCAATTGATATGACTATGTGATTTTTATCTCTCAATTTGTTTATGTGATGTATCATGTTTATTGATTTGTGGATATTGTACCATCCTTGCATTCCTGGGATACAACCTACTTGGTCATGGTGTATGATTTTTCTGATGTACTGCTGGATCCGATTTGCTAGAATTTTGTTGTGGATTTTGGCATCTGTGTTCATGAGGGATATTGGCCTGTAATTCTGTTTTATTGTGTTGTCTTTATCTGTATAAGTGTGATGCTGGTTTCATAGAATGAACGTGAAAATGTTTCTTCCTCTTGAATTTTTTTGAATTGTCTGAGAAGGATAGGTTTTAATTCTTCCTTGAATGTTTGATAAAACTTCTGTGTAGCCATCTCATCCAGAGCTTTTGTTTCCTGGAAGATTTTTTGATGACTGCTTCAATTTCTTCCATAGTTATTGGCCTTTTAAGATTTTTAGATTCTACCTGTTTGAGTTTTGGAAGATTGTACTTTTCTAGGAATATGTTCATTCCTTACAGCTTATCTAGTTTGTTAGAATAGAGTTGCTCATATTATTTTTAACAATCCTTTGTATTTCTTTGGGGTCTCTTGTTATTTCATCTCTTTCATTTCTGACTTTGTTTATTTTGGTCTTCTCTCTTTGCTTCCTGGTGAGCAAGGCTAGATGTTCATCAATCTTGTTTATCCTTTCAAATAGCCATATCTTGCTCTCTTTGGTCTCTATATTATTTATCTCCACTCTGATCTTTACTATTTCCTTCCTACTGCTTACACTGGGATTTTTTTTGTTGAGATGTTCTCTTTCTAATGCTTTGAATTGTACAGTTAGGTAATTTATTACCATTGTTTGTTTATTTATTTATTTATTTTTGCAGTAGGATTGTAGAGTTCTGAACTTCCCTCTCAAGACCACTTTCACTGTGTCCCATAGATTTGGATTGTTGTGTTTTCATTGTCATTTGTGGCCATGATGTTTTTTATTTCTTCATTGATCTCTCTGGTAACCCATTAGTTGTTTAATAGCATGCTATTCAGTCTCCATGTGTTTGATTTCTTTGTACTGTTTTTTATTGTACTTGATTTCCAATTTTATGCCAGCACTGACTCTCCACTTTGTCCTCCTTTTTCTAAAGATCTGTCTTCTTTCCTATGTGTCTCTTTCTTCTGTATTGTAATATCTGTGGGTGTAACTTACAAGTTGTTTGCTTTTCTCATCAGCTTTGTTAATTTTAATGACCATTTTTTATTTAAATAAATTGTGCTGGAAAACAAAAAAGAAGAAAGAAAAAAAGAAAGAAAGAAAGAAAGAAAGAAAGAAAGAAAGAAAGAAAGAAAGAAAAGAAAAGAAAAGAAAAGAAAAAGCTAAAGGAGTTCATCAACAGAAAACCCATATTATATGAAATGCTGAAAGGCACTCTTTAAGAAGAAACATGATCACACTCATTGGGGGATAATAAAGAACATTATAAACTGATGAACAAAAGGATAGATACAGAGACAGTAAAGCTTCAAACAGACTGTGAAATTACAGCAGGAAGATTAAAGTTAGGTGAGGTAGATAAGAGATCAATCAAAGGACTTGTATCTATGCATATAATCATAACCAATGAACATAGACACTGGGGGGTTGGGGTATGCCTGGAAGGGAGGGGGGGCAATGGGGAGATATGTATAAAAAATTAATAAAAAATAAGAAAAAGGTAAAAGATAAAAAATTATGAACAACAAATACAAGTGAATATAAAAATTAAGTGAATTAAAAATTTGATCAACAGAGTTAACTGGTGAATATAATAGAATCAGGAGCACAGAAAGGGAGTATACTGATAATTCTCGGGGGAAAAGGGTGAGGGGGGTGCAGGGAGAGACTGGACAAAAATCATACACCTATGTATGAGGTCAATGGGAGGGAAGGTAAGGGTAGGGGGAAGGGTAGGAGCTGGGTGAAGGAGAGCTATGGAGGGGAAAAAAGGAGAAACAAATGTAATAATCTGAACAAAAATTTAATTTAAAAAAATGGGCAGAGGATCTGAACAAACTTCTCCGTACAAATGGCCAAGAAACATAAAAAAGTATTCAAAGTCACTAATCATCAGAGAAATATGGATTAAAACTACAATGTGATATCACCTCACACCAGTCAGAAGAGCTAACATCAATAAATCAATACACAACAGGTACTGGCAGGGGATATGGAACAAAGAGAACACACTGGTGGGAATGCAGACTGGTGTAACCACTATGGAAAACCGTATGGAGTTTCCTCAAAAACGTAAATGTGGAACATCCATTAGATCCAGATTTCCACTTCTGAGAATATATCCTAAAAACTCTGAAACACCAATCTGAAAGAATATATGCACTACTATGTTCATAGCAATAACTAAAATATGGAAACAGCTCAAGTGACCATCAGTGGATACAGGGGTAAAAAACACTGTGGGACATTTACACAATGGAATACAATGGAGCTGTAACAAAGAAGGATCTCTTTCATTTTTAAAACTTTATTTTATTTATGTTTTGTGATTTTTAAAAATTTCTTTATTGATTAAGGTATTATGAATGTGTTCTTATTCCCTCATTGCCCCCACCCCTTCACTTATATATTCACCCTCCTGTTGTCTATGTCCATTGGTTAGCAATATATGCATGCATACAAGTCCTTCGGTTGATCTGTAACTCTTACCCCCATTTCTCCTACATTCTCTCTGAGGTATGACAGCCTGATCAATGCTTCTCTGTCTCTGGATCTGTTTTTGTTCAGCAGTTTATGTTGTTCATTATAGTTCATAAATGAGTAAGATCATGTGATATTTATCTTACTCTGATTGGCTTATTTCACTTAGCATAAGGGTCTCCACTTCCATCCATGCTGTTGCAAATGGTAAGAATTCATTCCTTTTTTTTTGCAGCACAGTATTCCATTGTGTAGATGTACCACAGTTTTTTAAACCACTCATCTGCTGGTGGGCACTTAGACTGTTCCCAAATCTTAGTTATGGTGAGTCATGCCACTAAGAACATAGGGGTGCATATATCCTTTCTGATTGGTGTTTCTAGTTTCTTGGGATATATTCTTAGAAGTGGGACTACTGAGTCAAATGGGATTTCCATTTTTATTTTTTTGAGGAAACTCCATGATGTTCTCCACAGTGGCCGCACCAGTCTGCATTCCCATCAGCAGTGCAGGATTCCTTTTTCTCTGCATCCTGACCATCACTTGTCATTCGTTGATTTGTTGATGATAGCCATTCTGACAGGTGTGAGATTGCACCGCACTGTTGTTTTGATTTGCATCTCTCTGATGATTAGTGACTTTGAGCAAGTTTTCATTTGTCTCCTGGCCTTCTTTCTTTAAAAAAAATCTATTTAGGTTTGTTGCCCATTTTTTGATTGGGTTGCTTATCTTCCTTTTGTTAAGTTGTATGAGTTCCCTGTAAATGTTGCAGATTAAACTTTATCAGTGATAACGTTGGCAAATATGTTCTCCCATGCAGTGAGATTTCTTATTGTTTTGTTGATGGTTTCTTTTGCTGTGCAAAAGCTTTTTATTTTGAAGTAGTTCCATTTGTTTATTTTTCTCTTTAGTTTCCATTGCCCAAGGAGCAGTATGGGTGTCAAAGTTGGTTTAGCATATGTGAGAGATTTTCTGCCTGTGATTTCCTTTAGAATTTTTATGGTTTCTCATCTTATGTTTAAGTCCCTTATCCATTTTAAGTTTACTTTTCTGTATGATGTACATTGGTGGTCTAGTTTCATTTTTTCACATATATCTGTCCAATTTTCCCAACATCATTTATCAAAGAGACTGTCTTGGCTCCATTGTATGTTCGTGCCTCCTTTGTCAAATATAATTGAGCATAGTGGTTTGGGTTGATTTCAGGGTTCTCTATTCTATACCACTGATCTATATGTCTGTTCTTGTGCCAGTACCAGGTGGTTTTGAGAACAGTGGCTTTGAAATACAGCTTGAAATCTGGTATTGAGAACCCACCTACTTTGTTCTTCTTTCTCAGGATTGCAGCAGCTCTTTGAGCCTTTTTCATTCCACATTAATTTTGGAAAGTTCATTCTAAGTCTGTGAAATATGCCATTGGAATTTTACTGGGGAGTGCATTGAATCTATAGATTGCTTTAGGTAATATAGATATGTTAATGACATAGATTCTATCAATCCATGAACATGGTATGTTCTTCCATCTGTTTATGTCTTCCTCTATCTCTTTTTTTCAGTGTCCTGTAGTATTTCACTATAGGACTTTTACCTCAGTAGTTAAGATTATTTCTAGGTATCTTAATTTTTTGTTACCATGGAAAATGGGATTTACTTTTTATTTTTATTTATTTATTTATTTTTAGTATTTGAAAAAATTTTTAATTAAAACTTTATTATTCAGATTATTAGATTTGTTTCTCTTTTTTTCCCCTCCATAGCTCCCCTCCACTCGGCTCCCACCCTTCCCTCTACCTTTAACTCCCTCCCATTGACCTCATGCATAGGTATATGATTTTTGTCCAGTCTCTCCCTGTATACTCCTCACCCCTTTCCCCCTGAGAATTATCAGTCCACTCCCTTTATGTGCTCCTGATTCTATTATATTCAACAGTTTATTCTGTTGATCAAATTTTTAATTCACTTAATTTTTAGATTCATTTGTTGATAGATATGTATTTGTTGTTCATAAATTTTTTACCTTTTACCCTTTTCTTCTTCCTCTTATAAAAGAGTGACTTTCAGCATTTCATATAATATTGGTTTGGAGTTGATGAACTCCTTTAGCTTTTTCTTCTCTGTGAAGCTCTTTATCTGCCCTTCAATTCTGAATGTTAGCTATGCTGGATAGAGTATTCTTGGTTGCAGGTTCTTGCTATTCATCACGTTGAATATTTCTTGCCACTCCCATCTGGCCTGCATCGTTTCTCTTGAGAAATCAGCTGACAGTCGTATGGGTGCTCCCTTGAAGGTAATGGACTGTTTTTCTCTTGCTGCTTTTAATGTTCTCTCTTTTTATTTTGCTCTTGGTATTTTAATTATGATGTGTCTTGATGTAGTCCTCTTTAGATTCCTTTTATATGGGGTTCTGTGTGCTTCCTGGACTTGTAAGTCTATTTCTTTTACCAGATGTGAAAATTTTTCAGTCATTATTTCTTTAAATAGCTTTTCAGTACTTGCTCTCTCTCTTTTTCTGTCACCCCCACAATTCTGATGGTGGTACGCTTGAAGCTCTCCCAGAGGCTCCTTACATTATCTTCACATTTTTTGGATACTTTTCTTACTTTTCCAGTTGAGTGTTTTCTGATTCTTTATTTTTCAAATTTTTGACTTGATTCTTGCCTTCCTCTAGTCTGCTGTTAGGACTCTGTATAATATTTTTGATTTCAGTCAGTGTATGTTTAATTTCTAGTTGGTCCTTTTTCATGTCCTCTTGGGTCTCACTAACTTTATCCAACTTTTCTGGGGTATTCTTGAAAAACCTTACAAGTGTGGTTTTGAACTCTATATCCTATCGTTTGTTTTCCTCCATTTCCTTTGTTTGTGATCCCTTCCCTTGTCTCAGCATTTTCGCTATCCCGGGAGAACTTCTGTGTTGGATTCAGCCTTATGATACAAGAGTTGCAAATTTGCAAAAGCCTCTCTGTTGAGCTTGGGATGGGTGGAGTCTCAGGGCTTAAAGACCGCCTTGCCTTCCAGTCAGCCCCGCCTTCCACAGCCCCTGAGTCTCAGGTGACTGGGTTATTGCTGGAGCGGTTCCTGTGTGCGCGAGCACACACGTGTACTCTATCGCAGTGCCTCTAGAGTGCTTCCCCTCTGGCTCCCCTGCTCTCCGGGACCATATGAGTCTGCGTCCCCAGGGTTTCTCCGAAACTGGGGTTTAGTTGAGTTAGAAGTGGCACAGTTGGGAGGGTCTATCTCCCTCCCCCTCGTGAAAGCCAGTGGCACAATCAGCAGTCGGTCCTCTGAGCGCAGTGCCGTGCACACCGACTGACTTCTGCTCTTTTGCGATTCCCCTAAATTTCCGTGCACTTCTCCCTTTTCACATTGCAAACTCCCCCCATATGAATTTCGGCTGGATCTGGGGTTTAGTGTCATAGAATAAGAGGTTCAATGCCTTTGAGAGTCTCCATCTCCCTCACGCCAGAGAAAGATAGCCAGGTACTCCGGCATCCGCTCTCTCCACACACGTGTCTTTGTACCTCAGCGTTTTGCAGCTTCTCTGGGTCTCTGTGAGCCCCCCTCTTTCCTTCTAGTTGTAGAATTTCCACTCAGCCAGCTTTCCTGTGTTTCTGGATGATGTCCGTTCTGTCTCTTAGTTGTAGTTTTGAAATTGTTGTGCAAGGCAACAGTGTAGGTGTTTACCTATACTGCCATCTTGAATTCTCCCTGTTGAAACATTCTTGTAATACAAGGAATAAATGCTATTTGATCATGATTTATGAGTCTTTTCATGTGCTGTTGAATTTGATTTGCTGGTATTTTATGGCGAATCTCCATCTGTATTCGTCTAGGATAAAGCCTGTAGTTATCTTTTTGGTTTAGTGTCCTTATCTGACTTTAGTATTAAGGTATTGTTACATTTATTAAATGAGTTTGGAAGTGTTCTCTACTCTTAAATTTTTTGGAAGAGAATGAGAAGAATTTCAGTAAATTCTTTAAATGATTGGTAAAATTCACACTTTTAGCATTCTGGTCCTGTGCCCTTCTTGGGAGGTTTTTGGTTACTGATTCAATCATTTTTCCCATTATTAGTCTTTTCAGATTTTCCTGATTCAGATTTTTTTCTCCAAGTACATGTATGGTTTATTTCTTAAATTTATTGTTGAAAGTATTACAGATATCCCCTTTTTTACTCCCCACTGACCCCCTCTTCACCATACATGTCCTCTCTAGAGGCCTTTATCCCTGTAGTGTCTTTGTCCATGCAAAAAGCAGAAATACATATAAGTTCTTTGGTTGATCTATTTCGTGCCCGCCCTCCCCCACTACCCCCTGAGAATCCTCAGTTTGTTGGATGGTTCCATGCCTCTGAATCTGTTTCACTTGTCAGATTATTTGGCTAATTAGATTCCACAAATAAGTGAAGTCATGTAACAATTGCCTATCTCTGACTTGCTTATTTCACTTAGCCTAATACTCTACAGGTCCCTCTATGCTGTCTCAAAGGTTAAGCTATCCTTATTTTTTAGAGCAGCATACTACTCCATTGTGTAAATGTACTAGTTTTTTAATCTATCCATCTATCAATGGGGGGTTTCCAGATTTTAGCTATTGTAAGTAATTTTGCTATTAATATAGAGGTGCATATTTCCAATTAGTGTCTTGGGTTCCCTAGGATATATTCCTAAAAGTGGAATCACTGCATCAAATGGAAGTTCCACATTGAATTTTATATGGAAATTCCAAAGTTTTCCTCTGCAATTGTACCAGTCTGCATTCCCAACAGCGGTGTGATAGGGTTCCTTTCCTCCATACCATCCCCATCTGATTCTGACAGGTGTGAGATGTTATCTCATTATCATTTTAATTTGCATCTCTCTGATGATTAGTAACCTTGACTATTATTTTCATATGTCTCTTGGCTATTAATACATACTCTTTGGAGAAATGACTATTTAGGTCCTCTACTCATTTTTTTAATTGGACTGTTTGTCTTTTGTTGAGTTTCATGAGAACTTTATGTTTTTACATTTTTATTAATGTATTACATGTGTATGTATCTTACCTTTGATCCCCCCACATCATCACCATACATGCTCTCACTCCACAGTGTCTTGAGTTCATTGGTTATGCTTATATACATGCACACAAGTCCTTCTGTTGATTTCTTATCTACCCCACCTATCCCTAAACTTCCCATTGTAATTTGACAGTCTGTTTGATAATTTACTACCTCTGTATCTATCTTTATGTTCATCAGCTTATAATGTCCTTAATTATCCATAAATGAGTGAGATCTTGTGGTATTTTTCTTTCATTGACTGGATTATTTCACTTAGTATAATGACCTCCAGTTCCATCCAGGTTGCTACAAATGGTAAGAATTCCTTCTTTTTTATGGCAGCATAGAATTCCATTGAGTAGATGTACCATGGTTTTCTGATGCAGTCATCTGCTGACGGGCACGTAGGCTGTTTCCAAATCTTAGCTATAGTAAATTGTGCTGCTATGAATATAGGGATGCATAAATCCTTTCTGATTGGTGTTTCTACTTTCTTAAGATATATTCCAGGGAGTGGGATTACTGGGTCAAATGGGAGTTCCATTATTAGTTTTTTGAGGAAACTCTATACTATTATCCACAGTGGCTGCACCAGTCTGCATTCCCACCAGCAGTGCATGAGGGTTCCTTTTTCTCTGCATCCTCGCCAACACTTGTCGTTTGGTGATTTGTTGATAATAGCCATTCTGACAGGTGTGAGATGGTATCACATTGTCATTTGGATTTGCATCTATTGGATAAATAGTGACTTTGAACATGTTTTCATGTGTTTCTCGGCCTTCCTCTTTCCTCTTTCAAAAAGATTCTATTTACATCCATTGCCCATTTTTTTATTGGATCACTTATCTCCCTTATATTAAGTTGTATAAGTTGCCTGTGGATGTTGGAGATTAAACCTATATCAGTGATAATGTTTGAAAATATGTTCTCCCATACAGTGGGCTTTCTTGTTGTTTTGTTGATGGTTTCTTTTGCTGTGAAAAAACTTTTTATTTTGAAGTAGTCCCATTTGTTTATTTTCTCTTTAGCTTGAATTTCCAGAGTAGCAGAATCAGTGAAGAGTTCTTTCAGCATATGTCTGAGATTGTGCTGCCTGTAGATTCCTCTGGAATTTTTATAGTTTCCCATCATATGTTTAAGTCCTATACCCATCTGGAGTTTATTTTTGTGTATGGTGTAAATTGGTGGTCTAGTTTCATTTTTCTGCATGTATCTGTCCAATTTTGCCAACACAATTTATTGAAGACTGTCTTGACTCCATTGTATGTTCATGCCTTCTTTGTCAAATATTAATTGAGCATAGTGCTTTGGGTGGATATCTGGACTCTCTATTCTATTCCATTGGTCACTATGTCTGTTCTTGTGCCAGTATCAGGCTGTTTTGAGAACAGTGGCTTTGTAATACAGGTTGAAATGTGGTATTCAGAGCCCACTACTTTATTCTTCTTTCTCAGGATTGCTGTGTCTATTCTGTTTCTATTTTTATTCCAGATGAAATTATGGAGAGTTCTTATTAGCTCTGTGAAATATGCCGTTGGAATTTTAATGGGGAGTGCACTGAATCTAGAGATTGCTTTGGGTAGTATGGACATTTTAATAATGTTGATTCTACCAATCCTTGAACATGGTATGTTCTTCCATCTGTTTACGTCTTCCTCTATCTCTTTTTTCATTGTCCTATAGTATTCTGTGTCTAGGTCTTTTACTTGCTTAGTTAACTTTATTCCTGGGTAACTTAATTTTTTTGGTGTGAAGTTATATGGGATTGCTTTTTAAATCTCTTTTTCTTTAAGTTCACTGTTGGTTTACAGAAATGCCATAGATTTCTTGGCGTTACTTTTGTGTCCTGCTACATTGCTGAATTCATTAAGATGGAATCTTTCAGATTTTTTATGTACAATATCATTTCTTAGCAAATAAAGACACATTTTTTTCTCTTTTTTTCCATTTTGGATGCCTTTTATTTCTTCTTCTTGTCTAATTGCAATAGGTAATACTTACAGTACTATGTTGAACATTAGTGGTGAGAGTGGCATACCTGTCTTGTTCCTGTCCTTACAGGAAATGATTTTATTTTTTGCCCATTGAGTATGAGGTTAGCTGTGGGTATATCATATATAACTGTCATTATGTTGAGGTATGAGCCTTCTATTCTCACCTTGCTGAAAGTTTTTATCAAGAAAGGGTATTGGATTTTGTCAAATGCTTTTTCTGCATTTAATACAACTATGTGATTTTTATCTCTCAATTTGTTTATGTGATGTATCATGTTTATTGATTTGCGACTCTTTTACCATATATGCATTCCTGGAATAAATCCTACTTGGTCATGGAGTATGATCTTTCTAATGTACTGCTGGATTGGATTTGCTAGATTTTTTTTTGAAGATTTTGGCATCTATGTTCATGAGGGATATTGGCCTATAATTCTCTTTCTTTGTGTTGTCTTTATCTGGTTTTGGTATTTGGGTGATGCTGGCTTCATAGAAGGAGCTTGGAAGTGTTACTTCTTATTGAATCTTTTTGAATAGTCTGAGGCAGATAGGTTTTAAATCCTCCTTGAATGTTTGGTAAAACTCCCCTGTGTAGCCATCTGGACCTGGGCTTTTGTTTGCTGGAAGCTTTCTGATTACTGCTTCAATTTCTTCCATAATTATTGGCCTACTGACATGTTATGAATCTTTCTGATTAAGTTTTGGAAGGTTATATTTTTCTAGGAATATGTCCATTCCCTTCAGGTTGTCGTTTGTTTGAATAGAGTTGTTCATAGTATTTTTTAACAATCTTTTGTATTTCAGTGGGGTCTGTTGTTATTTCACCTCTTTCATTTCTGATTTTGTTTATTTGGGTCTTCTCTCTTTGCTTATTGGTAGGCTTGGCTAGAGGTGCATCAATCTTGTTTATCCTTTCAAAGAGCCAGCTCTTGGTTTTGTTAATTTTTTTATTGTTTCTTTGTTCTCTATGTAATTTATTTCTAGTCTGATCTTATTTTTTTTCCTTTCTTCTGTTTACACTGGCAATTTCTTGTTGCTCTCTTTCTTACTCTTTGAGTTGTAGGATTATGTAGTTTATTACCATCGTTTCTTGTTTTTGGCAGTGGGCTTGTAGAGCTATGAACTTCCCTTTCAAGGCTGTTTTCGCTGTGTCCCCTAGATGTTGGATTGTTGTGTTTTCATTGTCATTTGTTGCCATGATGTTTTTTATATTCCTTCCTTGATCTTTCTGGTAACCCAGTCATTGTTTAGTAGCCTGCTGTTTCATCTCCATGTGTTTCATTTTTTTGGTTTGTTTATTTTGTAGTTGGTTTCCATTTTTATGCTACTGTGATCTGAGATTATTGATATGATTTCTATCTTCTTGAATTTGAAGAGATTTTGCCTATGACCCAACATATGGTCTATCTTTGAAAATGACCCATATGCACTTGAGAAGAATGTATATTCTGTGGCTTTGGGGTGAAATGTTCTGAAGATGTCAATTAATTCCATTTTGTCTAATGAGTCATTTAGGATTGATATTGGTTTACTGATTTTTTGTATAGAGCATTTGTCCCATGGTTATAGTGGTATTAAAGTCTCCTACTATGATTGTATTGTTGTCAATCTCTCCCTTGATATCCTCCAGGAGGTTTTTTTTTTATGTGTTTGGGTGCTCCTGTATTGGGTGTGTATATGTTTACCAGAGTTATTTCTTCTTGTTAGATTGCTCCCTTTACTATTATGAAGTAGCCTTCCTTAACTCTTTTTATGTCCTTCACTTTGAGATCTAATTCGTCAGATATAAGTTTTGCTACTCCAGCTATTTTTTCATTTCTATTCATCTGAAAACCCTTTTTCCATTTCTTCACCATCAGTTTGTGTGTGTGTGTGTGTGTGTGTGTGTGTGTGTGTGTTTCTTTTTTTCTGAGGTGGGTTTCTGGTAGACAGCAGATAGCAGATATCTGGACTGTGTTTTCTTATCTAATCTGTTTCCCTATGCCTTTGATTGAGGTATTAATCAATTTACATTTAAAGTTATTATTGATAGGTACTTATTTGTCACCAATTTTATTCTTTATCTCTGGGTTCCTTCTTTGCTTCCTATTTCTTTTCTTTTTTTTAAACAGACCCTTTAGCATTTCTTGCACTGCTGGTTTGGTGGTAATAAATTCCCTTTGCCCTTTTTTGTCTGTGAAGCTCCTGATTTCACCTTCAATTTTGATTGATAGCATTGTTGGGTACAGTATTCTTGGACTCAGACCCTTCCTTTGCATGACTTTGTATATTTCATTCCATTTCCTTCTGGCCTGATTAATTTCTGTTGAGAAATCAGTTGTTATCCTGATGCGGGTTCCTTTGTAGGTAACTTTCTGTCTCTCTCTGGCCGCTTTTAAGATTCTTACTTTGTCATTGGTATTTGCCAATTAAATTATAATGTGCCTTGGCATTGGTCTTTTGGGGTTCATTTTTCTTGGGATTCTTTGAGCCTCTCGGATGTGTGTGCGTTTTTTATTCCCTACATCAGGTAACTTTTCTGTCATTATTTCTTCAAACAGGTTTTCTATGCTGTGCTCAGTTTCCACTCTTTCTGGAACCCCAGTTATGTGGATGTTGTTTTGTTTCATGTTGTCAAAAGTTTCTTTAGGCTCTCCTCCTGCTTTTTAATTTTTTTTTTTTCTAGAAGCTGCTCTACTTGGGTATTATTTTCCAGCCTGTCTTCTAGCTCACTGATGCAGTCCTCTTCTTCTTCTAATCTACTCTTGATGTTTTCTATTGAGTTCTTTACAGCAGTAATGTCATTTTTCATTTCTTCTTGGTTTTTCTTCATTTCCTCTTGGTTTTTACTCATATTGTCGAATTTGTCTTCCATTATTTTCAGCCATCTTATGACCATTTCTCTGAATTCTTTCTTTGGAAGATTGCTTGCCTCTGTTTTGTTTACTTCCTTTTCTGGTGATTCCTGGTTTTCTTTCATATGCGGCTGTTTGTCACCCCATGGTCTCTCTTCTCTGGGTGTCTGGTTATGTAGTTAGCTCTCTACTTATCCCAGACCAAAACTGACCATTGATTGGTGGAGTGTAGATCTCCTCTGAATCTGCGTGTTTGCACCATATGGGGACCAGTGTACTGGGGTTTGCAGTTGTGTGGTGATTTCCGTAGTTGTAATTTTTCAGGCTTCCGATAACATCCACTTTCCCCTTCAAGATCGCATAATTTCTGCATCCGAGTTCAACATCATTCTGGATGCTGGGACCTGGATGGCAGGACCTGAGAGGCGTATGTTCCCCAGGCTGGGTGGTTAAATGTTGTCAGGCTGTGGGAATACTGTAAGCAGAGAAGAGTCCTAGAAGCACTGTGATGCCAATCTTGGTCTGTTGGGGCTCAAGGAGCCCCCCACACACCCTGCACAGCATATACACTGCCTCCCAGGCCTCCTCCTACTCATGATCAGTGCCCTGAAACCTGTGACTCTGTGAATAGACTTCAAGAACTTTATATAATTTGGAAATTAACCGCTTATCAGATATAACATTGGCAAATATGTTTTCCCATACAGTGGGCTCCCTTTTCATTCTGATGTTGGTTTATTTCGCTGTGCAGCAGCTTTTAGTTTTGATGTAGCTCTATTTATTTATTCCTTTTCTACTCTTGCTCTAGGCATTGTAACTATGAAAATTTTGGTACATGAAATGTCTGATATTTTGCTAACTATATTTTCTTAAAACATTTGTATGGTTTTGTGACTTATATTTAAATATTTTATTCATTTTTAATTTATTTTTGTGTATGGTGTAAGGTGCTAGTTTAATTTTATTTTTTGCATGTATGTGTCTAATTTTCCCCAATGCCATTTATTGAAGAGACTGTCTTTACTCCATTGTGTATTCTTTCCTCCTTTATCAAATATTAATGGAGCATAATGGCTTCTACATTTTCTGCTTTATTCCATTGATCTATACAGTATGCTTGTTTTTGTGCCAGTATCGGGCTGTTTTAATTACAGTTATTTTATAGTATAGCTTGATATCTGGTATTGTGATCCCCCCAACATGGTACTCCTTTCTCAAGATCACTGCAGCTACTCGGGGTCTTTTTGGATTCCATATAGTTTCTGAATGTTTGTTCTAGATCTGTGATATATGACATTTATATTTCCATAGGGATTGCATTGAATCTATAGATTGCTTTGGATACTATGAACATTTTGTTGATGTTAATTCTACCAATCTATATGCAAAGTACATTCTTCCACTTTTTTGTACCTTTCTCTACTTAGTATTGGGCTTGTTCTACTTTGTTTCCTTCCTTCAACTTACTTTGGACTTTTCTTATTGTTCTCTTTCTAGTTCTTTAAGTGTTAGGGTTAGACAGTTTATTAGCAATTTTTAGAATGTCCAATGTAAGCTTCAGAAGATGTATGTTCTATCTCTTTTTTCAATATTCTATAATTTTCAAGTACAGGTCTCCTACCTCCTTAGTTAACTTTATTTCTAATTATCTTATTTTTTGTTGCAATGGTAAATAGGATTGCTATTTTAGTTTCTATGTTTGAGATTTAATTACTGCTATATGCAAATGACAATGATTTATTGATTTCAAATTTGTATACTCCTACACTATCAAAATAATTTATGAAATCAGCAATTTTTGGTGGAGTCTTTAGGGTTTTCTATGTCAATATGATGTCATCTTTGATTGTGACAGTTTCCCTTCCTCCTTTCCAATTTGGATGCCATTTATTTTTCTTTTGGTCTGGTCGCTGTGGCTAGGACTTCCAGTATTATATGGCATAACATTAGTGAAAGTGGACATCCCTGTCTGGTTCCTGACCTTAGCTGAAATGGTTATAATTTTTGCCCATTGATATGATGTTGGCATTTATTATGTTGAGATATGATCCCTTTATTCCCACTTTGCTGAAAGTTTTTATTTTTATTTTTTAATATATTTTATTGATTTTTCACAGAGAGGAAGGGAAAGGGATAGAATGCCAGAAACATCAATGAGAGAGAAACATCAATCAGCCGCCTCCTGCACGCCCCCTACTGGGGATGTGCCCGCAACCAATGTACATGCCCTTGACCAAAATTGAACCCAGGACCTTTCAGTGCCCAGGCTGACGTTCTATCCACTGAGCCAAACCGGTTTCGGCGAAAGTTTTTATTAAAAATATGTTTTGGGTTTTGTGAAATTCTTTTTCTCTATTGATGTGATTGTGTGTTTTTTGTCTTTCAATTTGTTTATGTGATGTATCATGTTTGTTTGTTTGTTTATTTATTTATTTACTTTTATTTGCAAATATTGTACCAGCCTTGCATCCTTTGGGTTTGTGTCTATGCATTAGGCTGATCTACTATGACTCCCAGTCTCTAGTGCAAAGTAATGTCAGATGCTGTTTGTGATTGGCCATGAGTACCTTATTTGGAGCTATGAGCAATTGACAACTTGTGGCTCCCTCTGATGGGGATGGGTGCCTTTGGAAAGGACTAAGATGTGTACCAAGGTATGCTTTTTATTGTCCTGGGTCCAGAGGACTCAAAGCCTCTGGAGATCTGCCTCTGCCTACACTCTGATTGTTATTCTAAGTCTTAATTAGCCTCAACTTATTAATCACAGCAGGCATAGACTCTACAGGGTGGGGCAAGATGTTTTACAAGAGGTTAGGGTAATTATTTCCCACCCAAAGCAAAAGCTGTCCTGATGGTAATGGTCTGCCTGACAACGATGTGCTATGTAGTATGAGGGAATGACTCAGCACAGGAAACCAGGGCAGCTGATTCCTAGCTATAACCCCAGAACCCCAACCCTGGATTCTCCTCACACACCTCTAGTTCACTCTTTCCTCCCTCTGCTAGAGCCCAAGGTAAATGGATGCACACCAAATTTTGTGAATTGGCCATTTAAGAGGATGCTTGCATTTCCAGCTGTCTCTCCCTGGCAGACAGCAACCCTGCTGCTTTTAACAGCCAGATATTATGTGGGCACCTTTCTAAGTTCTTGTATTCTTAACTGGGGATAACAGTTTAGGGTTTAGATACCAGAATTCTCAGTGGGTACCCCCATGCTGAGATATCCCTCCTTAACTTTAGCTGCTGTCTATGGCAGCCTGGCCAGCCCTTTCACGCCTCCACACTTCCTATCAGTCTCTATGTTGTCTCCACTTTTCATCCTTTGTTATCAGGGTTATTTCCAGCTCATCTTCAGTTGATTATGGAGGGTATTTTTTTCTGTATTTTAGTTGAAATTCCAGTTTGATCTTGGGAGAGTGTCAGTATAGCTTCCACTTTCTCCACCACAGTTTTGGAACTTCTCTCTAAAAGATTCTCTTCATATGAATGCTCAAATGACTTGTGAGACCAGATACTACTAAAGTTAGAGTAAAGACATATACATATATAAACACTTGACTTACTATGACTTATATTCCAAAAAGACTAAAGTTGTTAGCTATTCTTAAGCCCAAGGAACTGTTAACTAAAAGAACATGCTCTATATCAGAACTAAGTTATATGCTCTGCATTCCTACTGGCATTCACAAAATACAAAAACAACCCTTTCAGCAAATGTAGGTTAAGTGGAGACACGGAGATACTTATGTGAATCAGTGTGGCCAATTGCAAGTGAGGAGGGATCAGAGACATGAGTCTTTGAACAGTGATCACCTAGTGACTTTAATGTATATATTCTCATCCAACTGATGGGTCAAATTATGTTTTAGCTACAAAGAGGCAAATAAGGAGCAGTACTCATCTGCCTTATGGACATACTAAGGGGGGGATGTTAATCCACCATCCTTGACACTTTAAAAGAAGAAGAAAAAAAAAACACGATCACATAACCTAGCTGAAAAAGTATTGATAAAGAAAATATACAACTCAGAGCATTTTTAAGGAAAAATTTTCCATCAGTGTAAAGAAGTCTTAAATATATATATATATATATATATATATATATATATATATATATATGCCAGAGGACTTCATGAGAAAGAGAACAAAGTTTGGACCTTATTGGAGCAAATGAAATCTTAAATAACTAGAATGCTCATCATACTGAACTGGCATATTCTCCTTTGCTTAACTGGCCAGGTGCATTTTTGTATTACCTTCTTTTCCATCCTGCTCTTGTCCCACATCCTCCACAACTGGAATTCTGTGAGGGATGATGTAGGGCTCTCTAACAAATCCAAAGCCATGAAAATGATTGAAATGCAATACAGATTTGAAAGAGAGAGGGTTTTAGTTCTAATATATATATTAGAGACCCGATGCATGAAATTCATGCTAGGGCCTTGGCACTCGCAGCTCTGGCTGCCTTGACCAGCCCTTGTAGCCTTGGCCATCCCTCGCAGCCCCTTGCAACCCCAGCTGGCCCTTACAGCTCCTCACAGCCTCAACCAGCCTTCGCAGGCACTCATAGCCCCTCACAGACTCAGCTGGCCCTTGCAGGCTTGGCTTCATGCAGAAGGTCATAAGGATGTTCGAACAGTCGTTTGCTATTCAGTCTAATTAGCATATTACCCTTTTATTATATATATAATAAAGAGCTAATATGCTAATTAGACCAGATGTCTTCTGAAAGCCACAGTGGTGGGGGCCAAGGCAGAGGTGGTTAGGAGCAATCAGGCTGGCAGGGGAGGGCAGTTAGGGGCAACCAGGCTGGCACAGGAATAGTTAAGGGGTGATCAGGCCAGAAGACAGAGGTGGTTAGGGGCAATCAGGCCAGCTGGGGAGCAATTGGGAATGATCAGGCTAGTGGGCAGAGGTGGTTAGGGGCGATCATACAGGCAGGCAAGCAGTTAGGAGCCAGCAGTCCCAGATTGTGAGAGGAATATCCAACTGCCAGTTTAGGCCCAATTGCAGGGATCAGACCTAAACTTGCAGTCAGACATCCCCCGAGGAGTCCTGGATTGGAGAGGGTGCAGGCGAACTGGGGGACCCTCACATTCATGAATTTCATGTACCAGGCCTCTAGTATATATATATAAAATAACCCCATAGGAAAAACTTTAAAGCTAAATTTATATCTTCTTATTATTTGTTTTTTAATTTTTTTATTGATTTCATATAGAGCAAGGGAGAGGAAGAGAGAGATAGAAACATCAATAATGAGAATCATCCATTGGCTGATTGACTATGACATGCCCCCTACTGGGGATCAAGCCAGTCCCAGGCATGTGCTTTGACTGGGAATCAAACCATGAACTCCTAGTTCATGGGTTATGTTCAACCTCTAAGCCACATCTGCTGAGCTTATTGTTTGTTTTTAAATGTGTATTTCAAAAGACAGGTCTAGATTGAGCACTTACAATAAAGCAACAAGATTTGGTTGGAATCATATCATCCTGTATCATACACAGAATTCTAGGAAAAAGAAGTCTGAGAGTAGGGGAAAGGTACAACAGATATCAGTAAGTCATATACATTGGGAATTAAGAGGTAAATTTAAAAAAAATCTTCCCAGATATAAACCAATCTGAAGTATAGTATATCCCCTTTGAGAGAAGTATTTTTATTAAAGATAATTTACATTTCCCTATACAACTCTGAAATAAGGCCACTTTATAAAATTCTCTCATAGAAAGATTTTTCATTCAGATGGCAAATAGACATATGAAAAGATACTCATCACTAATAATCAGAGAAAGTCAAATTAAAATCACAATGAGATATCATCTCACATCTATCATAATGGCTATCATCAATAAATCAACAAACAACAAGTGTTGCTAAGGATATGGAAAAAGGAGAACCTTCTTGCACTGTTGGTAGGAATTCAGATTGGTCCAGTCACTGCCTTTGGACCTAGCTACTATCCCACTTATGGGAATATATCCTAAGCATCTTTAAACACTAATTCAAAAGAGTATACACACCCCTATGTTCACTGCAGCATTACTTAAAATAACTAAGATTTGAAAGCAGCCTAAGAGCCCATCAGTAGATGACTGGATAAAAAAAAAAAAGCTGTGCTACTTTTATATAATGGAATACCAATAGGCTGTCAAAAAGGAAATAACCTTTTGCAACAGCATGGATGAACTTGTAGAGTATTATGCTAAGTAAAATAAGAAACTCACAGAAAGATAAATACAATATGATTTTAGTTACATGTGCATTCTAATGAACAAAATAGACTATCAAACAAAATAGAAAAATAGTTATAGATACAGAGAACAGTCTGACAGCTGTCAGATGGGAGAGGTGTTGTGGGAGCTGGTTAAATAGGTGAAGGGATTAAACAACAACAAAAGAACATTTCTCAGTATATCAAAGCTTAATAGCATCAAGAAAAGGAGTATATGTTTCATAAAAGCCAGTAAGTAACAAAGATCTGATACTGTTATTAAACTTCTCTTTCTGCTAAATTCAGGCCACATTACATATTTACCAATTTGGTCTAAAAACAAACAAAAAAAAATCACTTTTTTTTTTTGATGATGAAAAACACATAGGATACAATTTCCCATCTTTTTTTTTTCCATTATAGTTCACATTCAATATTATCTTGTATTACTTTCAGGTGCACAACATAGTGGTTACACAATCATATACTTTACAGAGTGGTCCCCCTAATATTTCAAGTACCCCCCAGCCCGTACATAGCTATTACAATATTTTTTTCTTCCTCCATTGACCTCTTTCTGGCCACTCCCACTCCCCAGCGCATGCCCTTACCCCCTTAGTGACTATGTCCATTGGTAATGCTTATATGCATGCATACAAGTCCTTTGATTGATCTCTTATCCGCCACTCCCCTCCCCCTCCCACACACACACCTTCCTCTGTTGTTTGACAGTCAGGTTGATGCCTCTCTGACTCTGGATCTATAGATATTTTATTGATTTTTTACAGAGAGGAAGGGAGAGGGATACAGAGTTAGAAACATCGATGAGAGAGAGACATCTATCAACCGCCTCCTGCACGTCCCCTACTGGGGATATGCCCGCAACTAAGATACATGCCTTTGACCGGAATCGAACGCAGGACCTTTCAGTTCGCAGGCCGACACTCTATCCACTGAGCCAAACCAGATTTGGCTGGATCTATTTTTGTTCATCAGTTTATGTTGTTCACTATATTCCACAAATGAGTGAGAACATGTGGTATTTATTTTTATCTGATTGGTTTATTTTGCTTAGCATAATGACTCAATTCCTTCTGGTTGGAAGAGGTAAAGATCTTACTTCAGTGGAGTGTGAGGTGTGTCTCATACAAAAGTATCCATGAATGTTGACAGCCAATGACAACAGACTGGTAGTAATTAAACACAACTTTTAGAGTGACTTTCCAAGGATACATGTGCTTAATACATGCATCATAAGCTTTATATTCCTGCCTTTTTAGTTCCAAAAAGTTTCGTTTTTTTTTTGTTTCATACAGCAAACCCTATTCCTGAACTTCTTTGAAAAGTCAGACTATTAGCTGTTACTTAGCTTTGTTATGCAGGATTGTTTTATTTTTATTTTTTAAATAAATTTTTATTATTCAGATTATTACAATTTTTCCTCTTTTTTCCCCCCATAGTTCCCCTCCACCTGGCTCCCACCCCACGCTCTGCTCTTACCCCCTCCCATTGTCCTCATTCATAGGTGTTCAATTTTTGTCCAGTTTCTCCCTGAATCCCTCCTCACCTCTTCCCCCTGAGAAGTATCAGTCCACTCCCTTTCTATGCCCCTAATTCTATTATATTCACCAGTTTATTTTGTTCATCAGATTTTCAGTTCACTTGATTTTTAGATTCACTTGTTGATAGATATGTATTTGTTGTTCATAATTTTTACCTTTACCATTTTCTTCTTTCTCTTCTTAAAAAATACCTTTCCGCATTTCATATAATACTGGTTTGTTGTTGATGAAATCTTTTAGTTTTTTCTTATCTGTGAAGCTCTTTATCTGACCTTCAATTCTGAATGATAGCTTTTCTGGGTAATCTTAGTTGTAGGTTCTTGCTATTCATCACTTTGAATATTTCTTGCCACTCCCGTCTGGCCTGCATAGTTTCTGTTGAGAAATCAGCTGACAACCAAATGGGTGCTCCCTTGTAGGTTATTAACTGTTTTTCTCTTGCTGCTTTTAATATTGTCTCTTTGTCTTTTGTTCTTGGCATTTTAATTATGATGTGTCTTGGTGTGGTCCTCTTTGGATTCCGTTTGTTTGGGGTTCTGTGTGCTTCCTGGATTTATAAGTCTATTTCTTTCACCAGGTGGGGTAAGTTTTCAGTCATTATTTCTTCAAATAGGTTTTCAGTATCTTGCTCTCTCTTCTTCTGGCACGCCCATAATTCTGATGTTGGTACACTTGAAGTTGCCCCAGAGGCTTTTCACATTATCTTCACATTTTTCAATTATTTTTGCTTTTTGCTTTTCCAGTGGAGTTTTCTGCTTCTTTGTATTTCAAATCTTTGACTTGATTCCTGTGTTCCTTTTGTCTGCTGTTAGGTCTCTGTATAATATTTTTTATTTCAGTCAGTTTATATTTAATTTCTAGTTAGTCCTTTTTAATCTCCTTTTGGGTCTTGCCAAATTTATCCATTTTTTTTCTAAGAAATTCGTAAAAAAAAAACACACAAAAACTTATAACCATGGTTTTGAACTATATCCAGTCATTTGTTTTCTTCCATTTCTTTCTTTTGTGATCTGTTCCTTTGTCTCCACATTTTCGCTACTTTCCTGAGTTGGTAGAGTAGTTTTGTGTGCTAGGTGTCTTATATGGCCCAGTAGCTCTATCTCTCCAGTTACCTGAGGTGGACACTCTTGGGTGCATACCTTTGTAGACTGTTTGTACAGTCTTGTTGTAGTTAATTCTTGATTGTTGTTGGTTTCACTGGGGGGAATTGACCTCCAAGCCAATTGGTTGTAAGGATCAGCTGTATCTGCACCCGGAGAATTCCTGTGCTGGACTCAGCCTTAAGACTTGCAATATTGAAACAGCCTCTGTGCTGGACTTGGATGTAGTGGAGTCTCAGGGCTGAGCAGACAGCCTTGGCTTCCCATTATCCCTACCCATGGCAGTCCCTGGGTCTTAGTGCCTCTCAGTAATCACCGCAGCTTTCTGTGTGCACACATGCACATGGCTCCAGACCTCTGCTTTTCACATGTGTGTGTGAGCCTCCAGACCTCTGCCTTTCCAGATCCCCTGAGTTTCCCTGCACTCCTTCCTTTTCACAACCATCCAGACTCCCCCATATGAGTCTCAACTGGAACTGGGGTTCAGTGCAGTCAGAAGTGGGGTTCAGTGCAGTCGAAATTTTCTGTCTCCCTCCCGCTAGAGTAAGCCATCCAGACCTCCTGCCATCCTTCCTCTCCATGAGCATATCTCCATACCTCAGCTTTTTACAGCTCCTCGCAGTCTTCGTGAGTCCCTCTTTTTATTTCTAGTTGTAGAATTTCCACTTTTCCAGCTTTCCTGTGGTTTTGGATGGTGTCCGTTCTGTCTTTTAGTTGTAATTTTGAAATTGTCATGCGAGGCAGCAGTTTAGGTGTTCACCTATGCCGCCATCTTGGTTTCTCCCCCAGGATTGTTGTATTATTACCATGCAGAATTTGTCATTCTATTAACTGATTAAATAATTAATTAATTTATAAAAAGGTTTCCATACATAATTTCTACGACACGCATGGCCACAAACACAGACACAGAGCCTGCCTCATGCTTAGAATATAATAAGCAGTAATTCCAGGCCAGTGAAACTTGCGTAGGAAACAGGCAGATATCAGATTACTGCATGAGAAAGTAACAGGTGGGTAAATGCCTTCCTATTTAAGTAGAGCACTCACATTAGAATGGAATTTCTAATTAGTGAACTGGAAGGGTAGGATAGGGCCAGGAGGAGTCACATTTCTTTCACAGGCTAAGTGCTATATGGGGCATGAAATGAAAGCCATTAATAGATAATTTTTTCTAGTACACCCATGAATTTTCTTTCTGTAGTTTATTCTCTGTCACTAAGCTCCTGATTATAGACAGCTACTGAATTTTTACAGTGCATAAAATACTTTGATCCCACTGGACTTTTTCCCTCTCTTATATTTTAAAATTCAACTGTAAAACAGAGGTGTTAATGAAAAATGTTGAAAAATAAAATGAAAACCAAACAAATGACCTCACAGACATTTAGCCTGAAATTGATTCCATGGTGTTAGTTTGTCAACAAAATAAGACAGTCTTTAAACATTTTTTAGTAATATCAGTGTTGTTCCTTACCAATTTTCAGTTTAGAATTATATTGAAAAGTTCTTGGCACAATTGTTCAATTTTGTTTTAGAGCTAAGAAATAAGGTTTGGTACTATGTACTGTCCTTGTTCAGGACTGTAAAAATACATCTGAATAGATCCAGAAACAGAGAAGCATCAGACAGACCGTCAAACTTCAGAGGGAAGGCAGTGGAGGGTAGTGGTGGTGATAGTGGGGTAAGAGATCAACCAAAGGACTTGTATGCATGTAAGCATAACCAATGGACACAGACACTAGTGGGGTGAGGGCATGTGCTGGGGGCTTGGGGTGGCCAGGGAGAGGTCCATGGAGGAAAAAGGATACATATGTAATACTATATGTAATACTTTAAACAATAAAGCATTTAAAAAATACATCTGCGACTCTTAAACTATTTATAGCACTTTAAAAATGACTTAAGTTTTGCCATTTGCCTTTTTCCTTTCCCTGAAGAAAAAAATTAACACACTGTATTTTGAATATCATTCTGATTAACTAACTGTAAAATTCATATTGAGATATAGTGCAAGATCCTGGGTATAAGTAAGACACCGAATAAACTCATTTATGGCAGATGATTGCTACTGTCACCCTCTTTGACATCTTCCTTCACAAAGTCAGGTTAGATGGAACACCCAAATAAAAATAACTTGTAAAAATAACATTTTTTTCCAGAAGTAAGAAATCACAAGAGAAAAAAAAATCTCCTGATTTAGGTTATTAAGCCAATGACCAAATTGTGGAAATGGGAGGATCAGAGAAGATACAATAAAAAATCACCTGATTGTTTTAAAAATAACAGGAACAAGGTAACTACCGAAAAAGGTAAAAATGGTCCCTACTTATAAATGGAAAAGATTAAAATGAATTAGTTCTTTAAAAACACAGAATTTAGCACTCCCCGGATTGCAGGACTCAGGAATGGAACCCACGCCATGTTGAAGGGGAGAACAACCTTTTCTAGGAACTCATCAGCATTACCACTCAGATAGGCCTTAGAACTGCCCTCGACCAGTAGCCACTCCAGCCAAAATCCTGCTGCCCCATACACAGACCCACAGACCCTAGGACCTCCAACTCCAAAGATGCACCACTCCAGCAGCAGTAAGTGCAATTCACCCTCTCCCCAGTGGCAGATCTCTGGACACCACATTCATGCATTTCCAGCGTGCAGGCATCCAGGGCACACTATTTGGTAGGCAGCACCTGGGAGCCACTGGGAGCCCCCACTGAGTGTGATTTTGTACAAACAAGGTCACATTACCCTGCAGTAGAAATTCTGAATTCCCTCTTCCTGAATAACTGCCCACAGACACTCCAGCTGTGCAACGTCAGTACCAGGGCCTTCAAAGTGTCTCAGAGCTCTGTGCCTGCAAATGCACCTCCAGAGTTGTGCATTTCCAATGGCCAGGTAACCTGAGTCATATATCCACAGGGCATTCTTAGGAGCCGCTGTGAGTTCTCCCTGGGTACGACACAGAACAAACAGGGGCGCACTCTCCCAAACCCCCAACCCAGCAGTAGAAATTGTGAATACACACATCCTGGATACCTGCCCACAGATGCCTCAATTTCACAGCTTCAGTGCAAGGGACCTTCAGAGTGCTTCAGTGTGCCTCGCTGGCAAATGCACCACAGGTGCCCCTGTGAGCCACCACTGGGGAGAGCACATGCATATCCACCACAGGTGCAGCAGCAAAAGTTGAGTCTGCTTAACACACAACTACAGAACTCTGGACACCAAAGTCACACCTTTCCAAAGCACAGGCCCCCTGAGCCCCATAACCCCAATAGATGATTCCTGGGGGCCACTCTGAATCCCCACTGAGCACGAGTGATTTTAATCAAGGGCTCAAAACAACAAAAATTGGGACACTCCCTTCCATGGCTACTGACTTCTAGACACCACAGTTGCAGCTTTCCAGCCCGAAGGCCTACATCAAGACAACACAAATAGGAGGGAAAAAATGGCAGTGGAATAGACGGACGTGTCCAGAGCCTTGTCGCTGAGCTGAAGAAGAGAACAGCTGAGGGTAACACTAGGAGTGTTTGTTGGCAAGTTAAGGGACAGTTATCCTCCAGGTGAAGGTGGGGGACTGCTGGACGGGGCTCCCTTGACCAGGCAGCCCCACTGCCACGATATTTATGCCCCCGGAGCCAAAGCATGAACAGGGAGACCATAACATCTGGCAGGGGAAAGTGGATGTCTTCGGCAGCCTGAAAAGCTTTAGCTGCAGCACCCACCAAAGCCGGGGACCAAGAATACTGCTCCCAAATCAGTGCAAACACTCGGATTCAGAGGAGCTCCAAACGCCACATGGAAAGGTCAGATATCGCCTGCGATAAGGTGAGGTTTCTGGTCCCACAGAACAAAGAGACACGCACACTGTTGGAACTAGACCCGGGGAAATCTGCACCTACAGAAATCTTTGAATGTTCGGCAGGACATGATCCCTGAATGTGAAAGGGGGCCCCACAGAGCTATTAACAGAGGGGAGTTCTAGAAAGCTACCCAATTTGATCTGAGGCAGGACAGCCTGGGAGTTATTAAGGTGTCCCAGCTGCTGGAACAGGAGCAGGGAACGGGGAGTGCACAGACTGCACTCTTTCCTCTTCAGACCTTGGCTTCTGAATGCTAAGCCTAATACATAGGATCACCCAACTGGGGACATCCTAAGATACTGCAGGGAAAAGTTGTTTTTCTGGAACCTGGGGATAAGAGCACAAAATAACCATCAGAGAATCAGCTCTGGGGCAAATCACACCCACAAACCAATAATGAGTACCACAGAGAAAGCAGGATCCAAGCATAGGCTAGACAGGACCTATAGTCTCAGAGGTCAATTCCAAAACACTGCCACCCAGGGGATGACTCACAAATTGACTCTCACATAATCACAAAAGAATAAAGGCTTTCAGTGCTGAACAGAAGTGGAACTAAGGGAACTGCAATATTGTCCTCACTGGGAAACAGGCGTGCCAAACAGAACAATAGAGGAAGTGAATGACCTCCACTACTGCCCATTCTATTCCCTTTTTTCCTCTTTTTTATTCTTTTTTATTATGTTACATGTATACATATCTCCCCGTTGCCCCCCCCTCCCAGGCATAACCCAACCCCCCAGTGTCTGTGTTCATTGGTTACGCTAATATGCATGCATACAAGTCCTTTGGTTGATCTCTTATCTACTCCACCTCTCCTTGAACTTCCTGTGTCTTGTGTTCATTGGTTATACTTATATGCATGCATAGAAGTCATTTGGTTGATCTCTTATTTACCCCACCTCTCCCTAAACTTTGTGCTGTAATTTGACAGCCTGTTTGATGCTTTACTGCTTCTGTGTCTATCCTTTTGTTCATCAGTTCATAATGTTTTTTATTATCCACAAATCAGTGAGATCATGTGGTGTTTCTCCTTCACTGACTGGCTTATTCCACTAAGCATACGGCTTTCCAGTTCCATCCAGGTTGCTGCAAATGGTAAGAATTGCTTCTTTTTAATGGCAGCATAGAATTCCATTTTGTAGATGTACCATAGTTTTCTGATCCACTCATCTACTGACAGGCACCTAGGCTGTTTCCAAATTATAGCTGGTACTGGCACAAGTAAATTGTAAATTGTGCTGCTATGAACATAGGGATGCATAAATCCTTTCTGATTGATGTTTGTAATTTCTTAGGATATATTCCTAAGAGTGGGATTGCTGGGTCAAATGGTAGATACATTTTTAGTTTTTTTGAGGAAACTCCATACTGTTCTCCATAGTGGCTGCACCAGTCTGCATCCTCGCCAACACTTGTCCTTTGTTGATTTGTTGATGATTGCTATTCTGACAGCTGTGAGATGGTATCGCATTGTCATTTTGATTTGCATCTCTCGGATAATTAGTGACTTTGAACATGTTTTCATGTGTCTCCTGGCATTCATTCTGTCATCTTTCGAAAAGGTTCTCTTTAGGTTTGTTGCCCATTTTTTTATTGGATCATTTATCTTCCTTTTATTAAGTTGTATAAGTTGGCCTTAGATGTTGGAGATTAAAACTTTATCAGTGATAACATTTGCAAATATGTTCTCCCATACAGTGGGCTTTCTTGCTGTTTTGTTGATGTTTTCCTTTGCTGTGCAAAAGATTTTATTTTGATGCAGTCCCATTTCTTTATTTTCTCTTTAGCTTCCATTGCTCTTGGAGCAGTATCAGTGAAGAAGTTCTGGTGGCATATGTCTGAGATAGTGCTGCCTGTGTATTTCTCTAGTATTTTTATGGTTTCCCATCTAATGTTTAAGTCCCGTATCCATTTTGAGTTTATTTTTGTATTTGGTGTAAGTAGGTGGTCCAGTTTCATTTTTTTCATGTATCTGTCCAATTTTCCCAACACCATTTATTAAAGAGGCTGTCTTGGCTCCATTGTATGTTCATGCCTCCTTTGTCAAATATTAATTGAGCATAGTGGTTTGGGTAGATATCTGCATTCTCTATTCTATTCCATTGGACCATATGTCTGTTCTTGTGTCAGTACCAGGCTATTTTGAGAACAGTTGCTTTGTAATATAGCTTGAAATCTGGTATTGAGATTCCACCTACTTTTTCTTCTTTCTCAGAATTGATGTGGCTATTTGCGGTCTTTTTTTGTTGCAGATGAATCTTTGGAGAGTTCTTTCTAGGTCTGTGAAATATGTCATTGGTATTTTAATGGGTAGTGCACTGAATCTAGAGATTGCTTTGGGTAGTACGTATGGATATTTTAATTATGTTGATTCTCCCAATTCATGAGCATGGTATGCTCTTCCATTTGTTTACATCTTCCTCTATCTCTTTTGTCAGTATCGTGCAGTTTTCTATATGTAGGTCTTTTACCTTCTTAGTTATGTTTATTCCTAAGTATCTTAATTTTTTAGTGCGATGGTAAATGGATTGCTTTTTTAGTCTCTCTTTCTGTAATGTCACTATTAGTGTATAGAAATGCCATAGATTTATTGGCATTAATTTTGTATCCTGATACATTTCCTAATTAATTTTTAAGTCTATTAGTTTTTGGATGGAGTTCTTCAGGATTTTTATGTACAGTATCATGTCATCTGCAATAAGGACAGCTTTACTTCTTCTTTTCCAATTTGTTTCCCTTTAATTTCTGCTTCTTGTCTAATTGTAATGGCTAATACTTCCAGTACTATGTCAAACAGGAGGTGAGAGTGGACATCCCTGTCTTATTCCTGTTCTTAGGGGAAATGATTTTAGTTTTTTGCCATTGAGTATGATGTTAGCTGTGGGTTTACCATATATGGCTTTTATGATGTTGAGGTATGATCCTTCTATTTCCACCTTGCTGAGAGTTATTATCAAGATAGAATGTTGGAATTTGTCAAATGCTTTTTTCTGTATCAATTGATATGACTATGTGATTTTTGTCTCTCAATTTGTTTATGTGATGTATCACGTTTATTGATTTGGAGATATTATACCATCCTTGCATTCCTGGGATGAATCCTATTTGATCATGGTGTATGATTTTTGTCATGAACTGCTAGATCCGATTTGCTAGAATTTTGTTGAAGATTTTGGATCTATGTTCATGAGAGATATTGGCCTATAATTCTCTTTCCTTGTGTTGTCCTTATTCGGTTTTGGTATTAGGGTGATGCTGGCTTCATAGAAGGTGTTTGGAAGTGTTCCTTCTTCTTGAATATTTTTGAATAGTCTGAGGAGGATAGGTTTTAATTCTTCCTTGAATGTTTGGTAAAACTCTCCTGTTTAGCCATCTGGTCCTGGGCTTTTGTTTGCTGGAAGCTTTTTGATGACTGCTTCAATTTCTTCCATAATTTTTGGACTATTGAGATGTTTAGATTCTTCCTGATTGAGTTTTGGAAGGTTATATTTTTATAGTAATATGTCCATTTCTTGCAGGTTGTCCCATTTGTTGGAATAGAGGTGTTCATAGTATTTTTTAACAATCCTTTGTATTTCAGTGGGGTCTGTTGTTATTTTTCCTCTTTCATTTCTGATTTTGTTTATTTGGGTCTTCTCTCTTTGCTTCTTGGTGAGCCTGGCTAGAAGTCCATCAATCTTGTTTATCCTTTCAAAGAACCAGCTCTTGGTTTTGTTGATCTTTTGAATTGTTTCTTTGGTCTCCATGTTGTTTATTTCCACTCTGTTCTTTACTATTTCCTTTCTTCTGCATACATTGGGCTTTTCTTGTTGCTCTCTTTCTAGCTCTTTGAGTTGTTGTATTAGGAAATTTATTACCATTGTTTCCTGTTGTTATGGGGTTTTTTTTTGCAATAGGCTTGTAGAGCTATGAACTTCCCTCTTAAGACTGATTTCACTGTGTCCTATAAATTTTGTATTGTTGTGTTGTTATTGTCATTTGTTGCCATGATGTTTTCTCTTTCTTCCTTGGTCTATCTGGTTACCTAATCAATGTTCAATAGCATGCTGTTTAGTCTCCAAGTGTTTGATTTCTTTGTATTGTTTTTATTATAGTGGATTTCCAGTTTTATGCCACTGTGATCTGAGAAAATGCTTCATATGATTTCTATCTTCTTGAATTGGAAGAGACTTTTCCTATGACCCAACATATGGTCTATCTTTGAAAATGACCCATTTGCACTGGACAAGAATGTATATTCTGTGGCTTTGGGGTGAAATGTTCTGAAGATGTCAACTAATTCCATCTGGTCTAGTGAATCATTTAGGATTTCTGTTTCTTTTCTGATTTTTTGTTTAGAAGATTTGTCCAGTGGTGACAGTGGGGTATTAAAGTCTCCTACTATGATTGTATTGCTGTCAATCTCTCCCTTAATATCCACCAGGAGTTTTTTTATGTATTTAGGTGCTCCTATATTGCGTATGTATATGTTTACCAGAGTTATTTCTTCTTGTTGGATAGTTCCGTTTAGTATTGTGAAGTGGCCTTCTTTATCTCTTCTTATGTCCTTCACTTTGAGATCTGATTTGTCAGATATAATTATTGCAACTCCAGCTTTTTTCATTACCATTTGCCTGAAATGCCATCGTCCATCCCCTCACCTTCAATCTGTGTGCATCTTTTTTTCTGAAGTGGGTTTCTTGTAGACAGCAGATATATGGATCATGTTTTCTTATCAAATCGGTTACCCTATGTCTTTTGATTGGAGCATTTAATCCATTTACATTTAAACTTATTATTGAGAGGTACTTATCTGTCGCCAATTTTAGTCTTTACCCCTGAGTTCCTTCTTTGCTTCCTATTTCTTTTTGTTTTACAGCAGACCCTTTAACATTTCCTGCATTGTTGGTTTGGTGGTAATATATTCCCTTAGTCCTTTTTTGTCTGTGAAGCTTCTGATTTCACCTTCAATTTTGATTGAAAGTCTTTCTGGGTACAGTATTCTTGGATTCAGACTCTTCCTTTGCATGACTTTGTATATATCATTCCATTCCCTTCTGGCCTGATGAGTTTCTTTGAGAAATCAGTTACTAGTCTGATGGGGGTTCCTTTGTAGGTAACTTTCTGTTTCTCTGTGGCTGCTTTTAAAATTCTTATTTTGTCGTTGGTGTTTGCCAATTTAATTATAATGTGCCTTGGTGTTGGACTTTTGGAGTTCATTTGCTTGGAACTCTCTGTGCTTCTTGGATTTGTGTGGGTTTTTTCTTTCCTATATCAGGGAACTTTTCTGTCATTATTTCTTCAAACAGGTTTTCTACTCCTTGCTCAGTTTCCACACTTTCTGGAACCCTAATTATGCAGATGTTGTTTTGTTTCCTGTTATCCCAAAGTTCCCTTAGGCTCTCCTCTTGCACTTTAATTTTTTTTTCTAGAAGCTGCTGCACTTGGGTATTTTTTTCTACCTTGTCTTCTAGCTCACGGATGCAGTCCTCTGTTTCTTCTAGTCTATTTTTGATGTTTTCTATTGAGTTCTTTATAGCAGTGATGTCATTTTTCATTTCTTCTTAATTATTCTGCATTTCTTCTTGCATCTTCTTCATTTCCTCTTGGTTCTTTTTCATTTCCTTTTGGTTCTTATTCACATTGTCGAATTTGTCTTTCATTGTTTTTAGCCAACTTATGACCATTTTTCTGAACTCTTTCTTTGGCAGGTCTAATTCTTCTTCTATTTCATTACTTCCTTTTCTGGTGATACCTGATATTCTGTCATATGAGGGCTGTTCCTTGTCTGCCCATGGTCTTTCCTCTCCGGGTGTCTGGTTATGTAGTTCTCTCTCCTATGTTGATTTAAAGGTACAAAGTACAACACGATCGGTTACAAGACACAAGAATCTGAACCGAAATGTATTCACGATGTTAATAACCTCAAATAAGATGACCACCAATAAAGACAAATTAGAGGTAAGTAGAGAAAGAAGAAGAGAAAAATGAGGAAAAAAGAAAAGAAAGAAGTGCTGAAATCAAATTGGGAGAAGGGAGAAAAATAACATAAATAAAATAATATAAAATAATAATAAGAAGAAGAATGAGGAGGAGGAGGAGGAGGAGGACAAGAAAGGAGAAAGAGAAACAAAGTCAGAGACAAAAGAAAGAGAACAGAAGAGAAAAGGGGAACAAGTTATAGATGTGAGGAGGAACCTCCAATAGAACTGCTACTAATCCCAAGAAATTCTGGCAACAAGAACCTGGAGATTATTACAAACTACAAATAACAACCAATATTAGGGGAGGTGTGGGAAAAGAGAGGTAAAAAAAAAAAACCAAAAGAAAGCAAACAAAAAGCAAAATAAAACAGGTAGAATAAGCAAAAACAATCTTGCAAAAAAGCATAAGAAATCCATATAATTACCGTTCAGGCAAACAACAACAAAAGGACCTAGAGAAAAACAATTTTTTTTTTAGATAGTGAAGACAAGAAGAGAGAGGTTTGTATGTACTTGGAGTAGGGGATTTGAAATTAGATATACAGTGGTACCTGGAGATACAAGTGCCCTATCATACGAGATTTTTGAGATACAAGCAATCGAGTGAGTGATTTTTGCTTTGAAATATGAGCAACATTTGAGATAGGAGTAATGGTGCAGATAGGCCGGCTGCACAGGACCCACCAGTTTACTACGACTCAAGCGTCTCATAATTTCCCATGCCTCAAGGTTACGGAATGAATTAAACTCATATCTCGAGGTACCACTGTATGAGTGGGGTGAAATTTTAACCAGGTAGAGAAAAAGAATAGGGGAATCTAAAGTTGGAAAAGGGAAAGAGAAACAAGACAACAAAATGGGGAAAGTTAGGAAGAGAGTGTTTATATAAAGGTAGAGTTGAGATAATGTAAAATTATGCTAAAGGAAAGATGAAAATAAAATGTAGAACTATGATCCCAAAGTAAAATTAAGAGCAAATAAAATGACACTTAAAAAAAGGTAAAATAGTAGTAGTAATAATACTAGTTGAAAATAAAAATGTAATAATTGAAAGGTAAAATCAATTGGGAGAAAAGAAAAAAATAGTTTTTTTAATTAAAATATGTGAAAAAAATAGAATGGGCAGTAGTGGAGGTCATTCACTTCTACTATTGTTCTGTTTGGCATGCCTGTTTCCCAGTTGGGAGAGTATTGCAGTTCCCTGTGTTCCACTGCTCAGATGTGTCTAAATCTCTTTATTCTTTTGTGATTATGCGAGAGTCAATTTGTGAGTCAACCACTGGATGGCAGTGTTTTGAAATTGACCTCTGAGACTAAGCACAGGACCTCTCTAGGCTGTGCTTCGATCCTGCTACTCTGTGGTTCTCAATACCGGATTGTGGGGATGGGTTGCCCCAGAGCTGATTCTCTGATGGGTACTCTGTGCTCCAATCCCCAGGTTCCAGAAAAACACCCTTCCCCTACAGTCTCTCAGGATGTCTCCAACTGCGTGATCCTATGTATTGGGCTTAGCCATCAGACGCCAGGGTCTGAAGAGGAGAGTGCTGTCTGTGCTCTCTCCCTTCCCTGCTCCTGTTCGAGAAGCCAGGATACTGTAATAACTCCCAGGCTGTCCTTCTGCCTCAGATCAAATTAGCTTGCTTTCTAGAGCTCTCCTCTGTTAATAATTCTGAGGGTCCCCTTCCACATTTAGGGATCACACCCTGCCCCACATCCGTGGATTTATCTTTATAGCAGCTTTCCCCCAGTCCATTTTCCACAGTGTGCGAGTCTCTGTTCTGTGGGAAAAGAGACCTCACCTTATCCCAGGTGAGTCTGACCTTTCTATGTGGCATGGAGAGCTCCTCTGAGTCCCAGTGTCTGTGCCGATTGGAGAGTGGTGTTCTGGGTCCCCCGGCTCTTCGGTGGATGCTGCAGCTGTAGCTTTTCAGACCGCCATAGACATCCACTTCCCCCTGGAAGATGGTGCGGTCTCTGCGTTCATGCTAGTGGCTCTGGCTGACAAAATCCCTATGGCAGTGGGGCTGCCTGGTGAGAGGACCCCTGTCCAGCAGTCCCCCACCTTCTTCTGGAGGATAACTGACTCTTACCTTGCCAACAAACACTCCTAGTGTTACTCTCAGCTGCTCTCTCTGTCTGCCCATCAATAAAGCTCCAGACACGTCCATCTATTCCAATGCTATTTTTCAAAAAAAAAAAAAAAAGAAGGAATTCTTATCATTTGCAGCAACCTGGATGAAACTGGAGAGCATTATATTAAGTGAAATAAGCCAGTCAATGAAAGAAAAATACCACACAATATCACTCATTTATGGATATAAAGAACATTATAAACTGATGAACAAAATGATACAGAGGCTCTAAAGTATCAAACAGACTGTCAAATCACAATGGGAAGTTTAGGGAGAGGTGGGGTAGATAAAACATCAACAGAAGGACTTGTATGCAGGCATATAAGTATGACCAATGGATGCAAGACAATGGGGGTTGTGATGGAATGCATGGGAGTGAGGTGGGGGGCAATGGGAAGATAGGTACACATGAATACATTAATAAAAATAGAAAATAAAATAAAGTAAGGATAAAATACTGTGGTACATATTACACAATGGAATACTATGCTGTGGTAAAAAGGAAGGAATTCTTACCATTTGGAACTGCATGGATGGAACTGGAGAGCATTAGGCTAAGTGAAGTAAGCCAGTCAGAGAAAGATAAATATCACATGATCTCATTTGTGTAATATACTGAATAATATAAACTTATGAACAAATATAGATCCAGAGTCATTGAAACATCTAACACACTGTCAAACCTCAGAGGGAAGGGATGGGGGGTGATGGTGGTGATGGTGGGATAAGAGATCAACCAAAGTACTTATATGCATGTATATAAGCATAACTAAAGAGCATAGACATTTGGGGGCTGAGGACATGTGCTGGGGGCTGGGAACAGCAGGGGAGATGTCAATGGGGAAAAAAGGATACATATGTAATACTTTAAACAATATAGGATATAAATTTTTAAAAAAGAAAATTAAAATCCCTAGAAAGCAAGTTGAAATACATGGCAATATGTGACATAAATGACAGAAATTTCAAGATTGCAGATCTAAAAACACTCAATGTGATGTGAGAAAATATAGACAGGCAATTCAGTGCACTCAGAAAACAAAGCAATGAACAAAACAAGTACTTTACCAAAGAGATTGAAACTTTCAAAAAGAACCAATAAGAAATCCTGAAGTGTGCAATTACAAAGATTAATAATAAACTATTGAGCATTGAAAACAGAGCTAATGAGCTGGAGGAATGAATTGGTGATATTGAAGGTAGGAATCTAGAAATGATGCTGGGAGAAGAAGACAGCGACCTGCAGATAAAGTAAAATGAAATAACTCTATGAGAACTATCTGACTCCACCAGAAAAAAACAATATTAGAATAATGGGCATTCCAGAAGAGGAAGAGGGAGAGAAACGAACAGAGAGCCCATTCAAACAAATAGTGGAAGAGAACTTTCAAAAACATATGGAAAGAACTAGATCCTGGTATCTAAGAAACAAACAGAACACCTAGTTACCTCAATCCAAAGATAACCTCTCCAAAGCACTTTGTATTAAAACTGTCATGAAATTAATGAGAAAGAAAAAATATTCAAAGCAGCCAAGGAAAAGAAAGAAATCACCTACGAAGGAAAACCTATCAGAATTTCATCTGACTTCTTAGCAGAAACTCTATAAGCCAGAAGTGAGTGGAACCAAATATTCACATGTCTGAAAGAGAGAAATTTCCAGCCACAAATAATATATCCACCAAAATTATATTTTAAATATGAAAAGGAAATAAAGACATTCACAGACATACAGAACCTGAGAGAGAGATTTTATCACCAAAAATATCCATTGCAGGAAATACTCAAGGGATAAATTCTTCTTGAAACAAAGAAAATAAGGGCACAAAACTACAACTAAGATAACCAAAAACTTACAGCATAAACAGGGATAAGGAGAAACCAAGATGACGGCATAGGTGAACACCTAAACTGCTGCCTTGCACAACAATTTCAAAACTACATTTGAAAGATAGAACAGACATCATGCAGTACCACAGAAAAGCTGCCTGAGTGGAAATTCTAGAACTAGAAGAAAAGAGAGGGGCTCACAGAGTCTCAGAAGAGCTGCAAAAAGTTGAGGTATGGAGAAACACACGTGGAGAACATGAGTGGTAGTGTGCCCTGGGTGGTCTCCTCTAGTGGGAGAGAGATGGAAACTCCCAACTGTACTGAAACCCAGATATGACTGCACTGAACCCCAGTTCCTGGTGAGACTCATGGGGGGGGGAGTCTCAACTGTCGTGAAAAGGGGGCGTGGATCAAAATTTAGGGGAGCTGTGAAAAGGCAGAGGTCTGGAAGCATGCAAGGGCACATACAGAGGGCTGACTGCTGATTGTGCCTCTGGCTTTCTCTAGCAGGAGGGAGACAGAACCTTCTGACTGCACTGAACCTCAGTTTTGGGTGAGACCCTGGGGACCCAAACTTATAGGGGTCCCCAGAGCGCATGGAAAGGCAAAGATCTGGAGGTGCATGTGAAAGGCAGAGGTCTGGAGGTGCATAAGCGCGTGCACACAAAGAGGGCTACAATGATGACTGAGGGACACTGAGACCCAGAGGCCACGTAAGGCAGGACTGACGGGAAGTCAAGGCTGTCTCTGCCCCATTAAAGCTGAACAGAGAGCCTTTTGCAATTTTGCAAGTCTTGTATCATAAGGCTGACTCCAGCACAAAAACTCTCCAAGGGTAGACACAGCTGATCTTCACAACCAATTGGCTTGGAGATCAATTCCCCCAGTGATACCAACAACAATCAAGACTTAACTATAACAAGGCTGTTAACACAGTCCACAAAGGGGTGCATTGAGAGAGTCCACCTCAGATAACTGGGGAGGTGGAGCTACTGGGTCCTATAGGACACCTAGTGCACAAAGCCATTCTATCAACTCAGGGAAGCAGCCAAAATGTGGATACAAAGAAACAGATCACAGATGAAAGAAATGGAGTATATTAAACAACTTGATATAGAGTTCAAAACCACAGTTATAAGGTTTTTCAAGAATTTCTTAGAAAAAAAATGATAAATTTAGTGAGAACCTTGAGGATATGAAAAAGGACCAACTAGAAATTAAACATACACTGACTGAAATAAAAACTATTATACAGAGATCTAACAGCAGACTAGAGGATCACAAGAATCAAGTCAAAGATTTGAAATACAAAGAAGCAAAAAACACTCAGCCTGAGAAGCAAAAAGAAAAAGAATCCAAATATTTGAAGATAGTGTAAAGAGCCTCTGGGACAATTTCAAGAGAACCATCATCAAAATTATGGGGGTGCCAGAAGAAGAAAGAAAGCAGGATATGGAAAACCTATTTGAAGAAATAATGGCTGAAAACTTCCCCTACCTGGTGAAAGAAATAGACTTACAAGTCCAGAAGCACACAGAACCCCAAACAGAAATCCTAAGAGGACCACACCAAGACACATCATAATTAAAATGCCAAGAGCAAAAGACAAAGAGAGAATATTAAAAGCAGCAAGAGAAAAACAGTTAATAACCTACAAAGGAGCACCCATTCGATTGTCAGGTGATTTCTCAACAGAAACTATGCAGGCAGATGGGAGTGGCAAGAAATATTCAAAGTGATGAATAGCAAGAACCTACAACCAAGATTACTCTACCCAGAAAAGCTATCATTCAGAATTGAAGGTCAGATAAAGAGCTTCACAGATAAGAAAAAGCTAAAGGAGTTCACCACCAAACCAGTATTATATGAAATGCTGAAAGGTACTCTTTAAGAAGAGGAAAAAGAAGAAAAAGGTAAAGATAAAAATTATGAACAACAAATACATATCTATCAACAACTGAATCTAAATATCAAGTGAATTAAAAAATCTGTTGAACAGAGTAAACTGGTGAATATAATAGAATCAGGGGCATATAAAGGGAGTGGACTGACAATTCTCAGGGGGAAAGTGATGTGTTGGGTGGGGGAAGAGACTGGACAAAATCATACATCTATGGATGAAGACAGTCGAGGGGGGTAAGGGAAGAGTAGGGTGGGAACCAGGTGGAAGAGAGCTATAGGGGAAAAAAAGGGGAACAAAAAGATTTATTAAATTTAAAAAAATCCCAATGTCAATTTTTAAAGGACTAGAATGAGAAATCATCAGATTTGTATGGAGCCCCAAAAGACCCTGAATACTCAAAGTAATCCTGAGGGGGGAAAAAACAACAACAAAAAAAACAATAAAGCTGGAGGTATCCCTGGAGGTACAGAGAATTCATCTATAAAACCACATGTATATAGACAGATAATTTTAAACAAAGGAGCCAGAAACACACAGTGGAGTAAATATAGTCTCTTCAATAAATGGTGCTGGGGAAACTGTAAAGCCACATGCAAATGAATGAAAATGGATTACAGTTGTCACCATGTACAAAAATTCTAAATGGATCCAATACCTAAATATAAGATCTGAGACAATAAGTTGCATGGTAGAAAATATAGGTACCAACCTTATGAACCTTGATCATAGAGAGCAGTTTATGAACTTGATCTCAAAGGCAAGGGAATTAAGACAAAAATAAATGAATAGGACTATATCAAACTAAAAAGTTTCTGCACCAGCAAAATTAACTGACAGCAAAACAAAGAGGCAGACAACCAGATGGGAGATGATATTTGCAAACAGTAGCTCCCACAAACATTTAATTTCAAAGATATATAAAGAACTCATAATACTCAACACTAAACAAACAAACAACCCAATCAGTGGACAGAGTACCTGAAAAGACATCTCTCCCAAGAAGAAATTCAAGCAGCCAATAGATATATGAAAATATGTTCAACCACACTAGCAATTATGGAAATGCAAGTCAAAACTACAATGAGATATTACCTCACGCCTGATAGAGTTGCTTTTATCAAGAAGACAAGCAATAACAAGTTTTGAAGACTTTGTGGAGAAAAGGGAACTCTCGTTTACTGCTGGTGGGAATGTACACTGGTACAAATACTATAGAAAGCAGTCTGGCTATTCCTCAAAACATTTAGAGTTACCATACAACCAGCAATCCCTCTTCTCGATATATACCCAAAAAACTTGAAACCATATACTTGCAAAGATATATGCACCCCTATGTTCACTGCAGCATGATTCACGGTTGCCAATACATGGAAACAACCAGTGTCCTGTGATAGAAAATTGGATAAAGATAATGTGGTACTTACTAGTATACACAATGGAATACTACTTAGCTTTAAGATAGAATGAAATAGTGCCATTTTCAAAAGCACGGATGCTCCTTGAGAACATTATGCTAAGAGAAATAAGTCAATAAGAAAAAGCTAAGAACCATATAATTTCACTCATATGTGGGATATAAAACTGAAACTCATAAAAACAGAGAATAGTATAGTAGTTACCAGAGGGAATAGGGTGGAGGTCAAGGGGATCCCAATAACAGTGCACCATACAGATCTTGTAACAGAAACCTGTGGGAACCTCTTTTATGTCCTGCGTGGTTCAGGCTTCCCAGTTCAGGGTTCGGGTTCTGGAGGAGGTCGCACGCAAATGAAAAGAGAGACTATAAAAATATCAATTTGGGAATATTGGGGTGTCAGGTGGGAGCCTTCCTCTAGTGCAGTGGTTCTCAACCTTCCTAAGGCCACGACCCTTGAATACAGTTCCTCATGTGGTGGTGACCCCCAACCATGAAATTTTGCTACTGTTATGCATCTTGATGTAAATATCTGCATTTTCTGATGGTCTTAGGCGACCCCTGTGAAAGGGTCGTTCGACCCCAAAGGGGTTGCGACCCACAGGTTGAGAACCACTGCTCTAGTGGAAAGACTATCGCCTTCCTTTGGCCTTGCCATCCCTTTTATTCAGGTTTGGGATACACCCTTTGCCCTGAAGCAGGCCATTCCAGTAACAGGTAGATTATCTTATCAGTAAGGATTTACATGATTATTTGATGGGGAAGTTGCTTCAGCTACCATTGTCTCAATTAGATAGGGGGTGGCTGGCTCTGACATTTCAGAGCTTCAAGGTTGACCAGCCTTTCATGTTCCTTGTCCACACTTTCTATTAGTGAGACAATTATTGGTTTCTGGCAGAAACCCGCACTGAAACCTCTATGAGCATATTAACCAATGTCACCACAATAAATTTAATATTTAAAAATTATATATAATAATATAAAAATTATATATAATTTTCCCTGGACAACGTGTTCTGGGCTGCAAACATAATGTTCTGGGCTGCAAACATTGCACAGCTCCTCCATTGCCCTAGGAGGCAGAGTGTGTTAAGACAGAGGAAGATGGAGTAGGTCACTGAACAATGGGTCAGTTGGAGTTTGGGGGAAGAGGGTGGTTCATGCTCTGGCCAAGCGTGCCCAGGTGTTATACCTGTGCCCTGAGTTTCTTGGAAATGGCTGAAATAACTTTTGTAAACTTTAGATTGTCATTTTCTAGTATAAATTTGTTGTAACACCTGTGGTCTGGTGAAGTGCTGCAACTGTAGTCACTGGCCAGCTTAATAAAGGCTCATAAATTTTGATTCCTGTCTCTGGTGGTTGTCTCTTGCAGGTTGCCCCACAACAAAGGTGTCATTCTCCATATATATGGAAACTCAGATAGGCACACAGGCCATGTTTAAGCCAGGATCTAAACCACTGAGATGTTCAATTGTCTCCTCAATTGATGATGATAATGATAATAATGAATGTTATTAATTTAGACCCCACTAATTTGTAATTGATCAGTTTAGAATGTAATAGATTCAAGTTTACCTATGGACTATATGAAAAGAGGCGTTGCCTATGTAAGTATTATAAAACCTAGCTGGGGTGTGAGTTGGGGAGAGCAAGTATAACTTAAGACAACTATTCCCTTATATGTTCTAAACCACAAATCACCCATGCCAACTGTTAAGGATAATTTTGATTTATTTCTCAGGCAAATATCAGGGTCTCTATTGACAACAATGTAAACATACCTGAAAGTAAAATTTTCTTTTAAACCATTCTGTAATTCAGTTACCTGTTGCATACCCTCTCTCCATCCCTTATAAGGTCTTAATTAGCCACTGTGACAATATTTCCACTTTGTTCTCATGGTACAGCAGCGAGAGTGAAAAGGTATGGAAGGAAAATGGAATAATGGAACCAATCTAATATGTTAGTTGAAAGGCAACATATCTAAAGTTAAATCCTATTCTAGAACAATAACATTTTTTTTTCTTCTTGCCTACATTCTGGGCTGGTTGGCATGCAAATACTGATTGCTTAATTAGCAAAAGGTCCTAAATCCCCTTCCAGACTCTTAAGTGGGAGGAGGTGAATCTTGTCCCTATCATTTAAACAAATTAGAAAAGCAGTATAGCCTTCTTTGGGACAAGGATCATTGTGGTGCTATAGCTACAGCATATGGAAGCAGATAAGTAGCTCACTGTTGCTGGGAGCAGCCTGCCTCCTTGCTGCTAGCCTTGGAGATGCCTGTGTCCTTAGAGCTGTCCATTTCCCCAGCAATTCCCATGCACCCAGAGAAACCCATGTCTCGAGATAAGCCCGTGGCCCCGGAGATGATGATGTCTCCAAAGAAGTCCATAGCCTCAGAGCTGCCTGTGTTGGCAGTGATGCCCATGGCCCCAGAGACACACCTGACCTCAGAGATGCCTGGATTTCCAGAGAATCCCACATCAGCAGAAATGTTTATGGACCGAAGGTTAGCCTCTAATCTTACAACGGTCATGGTGGCAGTCAATACACTGGCTTTTTACTTGATCAATCTGAGCTCAGAAGCCTCCTTCCCTGGACAAGGTGTCATTCTCCATCAATACCCATAAAGGTAAGAGGATTGGTCAAAGGATTTCCCAGATGCTGAAATGATAAATTTACTAATTGAGAGCAGGTACAGATTTCTCCTGATGTCTCATCATGGGCTTTCAATTTCTATTATGGGAGCAAAGAATGGTTGAAAAGAATTATAAACAGGATAAAAACTAGGCAAATGTGATAGCCCTGCAGGAATCCTGCCTACTGTCACTTATATGCTAGCAAATGATCTTTGTTTCTACCCATTCACCTTACCCCCAAACATATTTTCTTTATCACATGACATAGTGCTTTAAAAGCCCTACCATTCAAGATACTCAATGATGCTGTGTCTATAAAAGTCTTCTTTTCTGATAAATGCAATTTTATTACTGGGAGCTGGAGGGCAAGGTGTAGGCTCACTAACATTTATTGGATACCCTTATGTGAAGGACACTACATATAGTATTTCCTTTCATACTAATAAAAATCCTATTCATTAGGTACAAACTGTATTCTACAAATGAGGAAACTGAGGCTTAGATAATTTAAGTTAGTCACCCCAATTTACCAATTTAGGAAGTGGTAGAACTGTTCCTTTTAGATGTCAAAATCTATAACTTGTCTACTACATCATGTTACCTCCAATGGATATTTTCACTTTCAAGGATAAAATAATGATTCACTTATACTTTACAACAGTCATTCTTAACTTTCTGGGGATCATAGACCCTTTTAAAATCTGAAGAAAATGATGGACCTTCCCAGAAAACTGCATGCATACACATATCTGTGCATGAGACAGAGTATACACAGTTTTCAGGTATAATTTCAGGGGATCCACAGATGCCCCATAAGGCATTTGTGGACACTGCTGGGTTCATGGACTCCAGTTAAGAGCTCCTGCTTTATAGAATAGGTATATCATTTTCATTTTTCCAGAAACCACAAAATCACACACATACACATGCATAGAGATAACCCCTGGGGAAAAGGGCTAAATGGGTGGGTAGCTGGGAGAGTCTTTTATTTATTTATTTTATTTTTTTTTTTAAAGGGAGGGAGGTGTATGTGAGGGAGAAAGGTGTGTGTAAGCGAGGGAGATGTGTGTGAGGGGAGGAGGTGTGTGTGTGTGAGGGAGGTGTGTGTCTGGGAGAGTCTTTTAAACTGTTTTTCATCTTATATGCTTTTGCATTCTGCATATTTTAACTTTATACTTGAACTGCCCTTTAAAAACATCAACAAGGTTATTTGGGTAATAATATTATGGACAAATTTTGTTTTTCTTCTCTGAATTAAAAAAATGCTAATAATTATGTACATATATTTTTTAAAACTTACTTAATATTTTACTTTACAATCAGAGAATGATTGGATTATATCTATAATGAATATGATTCTTTCTTAGGAATCAGGCAGGAATAAGTGAGATGGCTGAGTATAGAATAAGTGACCTACTCTGGGGACCTTTTTGCTATCAGCTAAAAGAGAAGGCAGAATACCCTAGGAAGATTTTCCTACTTCTCAATTCTGATTTGGGCTTGGTGTCCCCAGGACTGCTTGCTTACCTTGCTTCCTATAATTTTAAGTTTCCTATAATTATAATTTAAATTTTATAGTTTTCCTTTCTTAAAAAATGGAATCAAAGTAACTGACTATTGCTTCCCAAGAGGACATTCAAAAGTTTGAGATTTGCTGTAAACACAATGTGTTTATTTTCACAATAAAAGGTATTTGTTTACTTATGGAAAAAAAGTTATGCCTTATTTGTCCTAAAGTGGGTTCACACCCAGTTCTTAAAGAGCACACCTGTTTCAATAATTCCTTTCTAAGAAGTATCCCTCCCCTCTCCTTCAGACATGACTTTAAGAACCCCTGGATTCCAGAAGCAGCTCAGCATTTTTTATATTTTGAAAGAAAATCCTTGTTGACTTTAACTCATAATTAAAAACAAGTGTCTGACTTTGGTTTTGCTGGTATTATAAAGCGAAATCAACACATATAACATGAGCACTCAATAAAATTTGCAATCTACATGGGAAGAAAATGACAATTTTATAAGGTTTTCCTAATTGAAAATATAACAATTTTATTGTTCTTTTCAGCACACCCAAAATGGTACTTATTCTCTTGATGGATAACAAGCATCCCAGTATGACTTCCTATTGTTTCCTCTTGTTTCTCCTAATAATTGAATCCAAATAAAAAAGGGAACTAATCCACATGCTTAACTAGCTGAGTGTGATAGTTACCATAGTCTATGGGAATTAAGAAAAAGAGTTATGCCTCAGGACTCTGTAGACACAGGACATCTGGAAACCAGAAAGTATAACAAGAAAGCTTCTCAAAAGTACCAACTCAACACCAAATGAGCTGAGCCTACCCAGAAGGGAAAGAGGACCTTATTTTGAGACTTTTCTCCATATCTCTTCTAGTTTGTGCACATCTGCCTCCAGCATTGTCCTCTGCTTCTTAATTTTCAGGAGACTCTCTAGCATAATCTGCTTGGGATACAGTCCTTTGTCAAAGCAGTTATACATCATAGGCCAGAACCTAGAATAAACAAAAAGAAAAATGTGGGTTGGTTTAGCTGGAGTAATACCCTGTTTCCCCAAAAGTAAGACATCCCCCTAAAATAAGACTTACTTCCAGTTTTGCCTCTCACTGTAATATAAGGCATCCCCCCGAAAATAAGACCTCCCCCAAACATAAGGCATCCCCAAAATATAAGGCCCACCCCAAAGCTACCCTAAGGCATAAGGCATCTGATTCCTGATTTAAAAAGACCTCGCACTGCCTGAACAGATCTGGCTGCACTGCAGCCAATCAGTGAGCTAGTTTATAATGACAACTACTACCTTACCTTATACAGGTAATAAATTTCCTTTTTTTTTTTTTTGTTCAACAATAAATGTGTTCTGTATTCTTCTTTGTGGAAAAACAAGACATCTCCTGAAAATAAGACCTAGCACATCTTTGGAAGCAAGAGTGAATATAAGAGGGGAGAGAAAATGGTGGCAGAGTAGACAGATGCGTCTGGAGCTTTGTCTCTGGGCAGAGGGAGAGAGAGCAGCTGAGAGTCACACTGGGAGTGTTTGTTGGCAAGTTAAGAGTCAGTTATCCTCCAGGAGAAGGTGGGGGAATGCTGGACGGGGCTCTCCCGGCCAGGCAGCCCCACTGCCATGGGGTTTTTGTCCGCCAGAGCCACCAGCATGAATGCGGAGACCGGGCCATCTTGCAGAGGGAGGAGGATGTCTGCAGTGGTCTGAAGCCAGGGGCTGGGGCACCCATCGAGCAGCCAGGGACCCGGGGACCCAGAACTCTGCTCTCCAATCAGTGCAGACAGGCGGCGGAATAAGAGATCCACAGAGCACAGGGAAAGGTCAGATTTCGCCTGGGATAAGAGGGAGGTGGATGTCTGCGGAGGCACCCACCGAGCAGCCGGGGACCCAGAGCACGGCTCTCCAAGATGGCACGGACTCGAGGGCAGCATATTCAGAAATCCACACGGCACTTGGAACGGTCAGATTTCGCCTGGGACAGGGTGAGGTCTCCTACCCCCACACAACAGAGACGCGCACACTGTGGGAACTGGACTGCAGGAAAGCTGCCTCTGGAGAGGTCCGCTGAGGTGGTCAGGGCGTGATCCCTAAGTGTGGAGGCAAACTCTCTGAGCTGTTGACAGAGGGGAGCTCTGGAAAACGACTTGTTTTTTTCTGGGGCAGAGGGACAGCCTGGGAGTAATTACAGTATCCTGGCTGCAAAATCCCCACAAAATGGCTTTGAGAACCACAGAGTAGCAGGATTTGAGCACAGCCTAGAGAGGTCCTGTGCTTTGTCTCAGAGATCAATTTCGAAATACTGCCACCCAGTAGATGACACAAAAATTGACTCTCGCATAACCACAAAAGAATAAAGAGATTAAAACACCAAGAGGGGAACACAGGGAACTGCAATACCTTCCCTACTGGGAAATTGGAGTGCCAAGCAGAATAATAGTGGAAGTGAAGGACCATTCGATTTTTTTTCTTTTTTTTAAATTTTTTTTTATTTTTCATTTTTACATATTTTAATTAAAAGACTATTTTTTTTCTTTCTTCCTCAATTGATTTTACCTTTTTAATTATTACACTTTTGTTTTAAACTAGTATTATTAATTACAACTAGTACTTAACCTATTTGGAAAAAAACAAGTGTCATTTTGTTTTCTCTTTATTTTATTTCGGGATTACAGTTCTACATTTTATTTTCCTCTTTCCTTTATCATAATTTTCTCCAACTCAACTCTACCTTTATGCCAACACTTTCCTCCTAACTTTGCCCATTTTGTTGTCTTGTTTTTCTTTCCCTTTTCCAACTTTAGATTCTCCCTATTCTTTCTCTTTACCTGGTTAAAATTTCACCTCATTTATGTATCTAATTTCAAATCCCCTATTACAAGTCTACACAAACCTCTCTGTCCTTGTCTTCACCAGCCAAAAAAGTTGTTTTTTCACTATGTCCTTTTTGTTGCTATTTGCCTGAAAAGTGATTATATCGATTTTTTTGAAATTTCTTGTGAGATTGTTTTAGTTTATTCTACTTGTTTTATTTTGCTTTTTGCTTGCTTTGTTTTTTACCTCTCTTTTCCCTCACCTCCCTCGATACCAGTTGCTATTTGCAGTTTGTATTAATCTCTAGGTACTGGTTGCTGGCTTTTATTGGGATTAGTGACTGTTCTATTGGCGTTGTCTCCTGACATGTATATTTTGTTCCCCTTTTCTCTCTTATACGCTTTCTTTTCTCTCTGACTTTTTCCTCTTCCTCTTTTCTTCTCCTTCGTCTCCTTTTTATTTTCTTATTTTATTTTATATTTTTTGTTCATTTATTTATTTAGTTATTTTCTTGCTCTCCCAATTTGATTTTGGCATTTATCTCTTTTCTTTTTTCCTCATTTCCCTCTTCTTCTTTCTCTATTTAACCCTAATTTGTCTTTCATTGGTGGTCACCTTATTTGTGATTATTAACCTATTGAATACATTTCTGTTCAGTGCCTTGAGTGCTGTACCTGGTCGCATTGTAGTTTGTGTCTTTCAATCAACGTAGGAGAGAGAACTACATAACCGGACACCCGGAGAAGAAAGACCATAGGCAGAAAAAGAAGCAGCCCACATAAGACAGAAAAGCAGGTTTCACCAGAAAAAGAAGTAAACGAAACAGAAGCAGAAATAAGCCTGCCAGAGAAAGAGTTCAAAGAAATGATCATAAGGTGGATGAAAAGAATGGAAGACAAAATCGACAATCTGAGTAAGAGCCAAGAGGAAATGAGAAGACCCAAGAGGAGATGAAGAAGCAGCAAGAAGAAATGCAGAAGAACCTAGAGGAGGTGCAGAATAAACAAGAAGAAATGAAAAATGACATCACTGCTATAAATAACTCAATACAGCATCAAAAGTAGACTAGAAGAAGCAGAGGACCACATCAGTGAGCT
>JAAGEH010000013.1:1087969-1169476 GCA_011751065.1 Lasiurus cinereus
CAAAAAATCAGCAAGAAACATCAATCCTAAATGACTAACTAGACCAGTTGGAATTAATTTACATCTTCAGAACATTTCACCCCAAAGCCACAGAATATACATTCTTCTCCAGTGCACCTGGGTCATTTTCAAAGATAGATAATATGTTGGGTCATAGGAAACGTCTCTTCAATTCAAGAAGGTAGAAATCATCAAGCATTTTCTCAGACCACAGTGGCATAAAACTGGAAATCAACTATAATAAAAACAATAGAAAGAAATCAAACACATGGAGACTAAACAGCATGGTATTAAACAACGACTGGGTAACCAGAGAGATCAAGGAAGAAATATAAAACATCATGGCAATAAAGGACAATGACAACACAACAATCCAAAATTTATGGGACACAGTGAAAGCAGTCTTGAGAGGGAAGTTCATAGCCCTACAAGCCTACTGCAAAAAACAGGAAACAATGGTAATAAATCACCTAAACCTACAACTCAAAGAGCTAGAACGTGAGCAACAAGAAAAGCCCAGTGTACTCAGAAGGAAGGAAATAGTGAAGATCAGAGTGGAGATAAACAACTTGTAAACCAAAGAAACAATTCAAAAGATCAACAAAACCAAGAGCTGGTTCTTTGAAAGGATAAACAAGATTGATGGACCTCTAGCCTGGCTCACCAAGAAGCAAAGAGAGAAGACCGAAATAAACAAAATTAGAAACAAAAGAGGAGAAATAATAACAGACCCTGTGGAAATACAAAGGATTGTTAAAAAATATAATGAACAACTCTATTCCAACAAATTGGGCAACCTGTAAGAAATGGACATTTTCCTAGAAAAATATAACTTTCCAAAACTCAATTAGGAGGAAGCCAAACATCTCAATAGTCCAATAACTATGGAAGAAATTGAAGCAGTCATCAAAAAGCTTCCAGCAAATAAAAGCCCAGGACCAGATGGCTACACAGGAGACTTTTACCAAACATTCAAGGAAGAATTAAAACCTATCCTCCTCAGACTATTCAAAAATATTCAAGAAGAAGGAACACTTCCAAACACCTTCTATGAAGCCAGCATCACCCTAATACCCAAAACCAGATAAAGACAACACAATGAAAGAGAATTATAGGCCAATATCTCTCATGAATATAGATGCCAAAATCCTCAACAAAATTCTAGCAAACCAGATCCAGCAGTACATCATAAAGATCATACACCATGACCAAGCAGGATCCATTCCAGGAATGCAGGGATGGTACAATATCCGCAAATCAATAAATGTGATACATCCCATAAACAAATTGAGAGATAAAAATCACATAGTCATATCAATTGATGCAGAAAAAGCATTTGACAAAATTGAACACCCATTCTTGATAAAAACTCTCAGTAAAGTGGGAATAGAAGGAGCATACCTCAACATCATAAAAGCCATATATGGTAAACCCACAGCTAACATCATTGTCAATGGGCAAAAACTAAAATCATTTTCCCCTAAGTACAGGAACAAGACAGGGATGCCCACTCTCACCTCTCCTGTTCACCATAGTACTGGAAGTATTAGCCATTGCAATTAGACAAGAAGAAGAAATAAAAGACATCCAAATTGGAAAAGAAGAAGTAAAGCTGTCCTTATTTGCAGATGACATGATATTGTACATAAAAAACCCAAAGGACTCCATTCCAAAACTAATTGACTTAATCAATTCGGCAATGTAGCAGGATACAAAATTAATGCTAAGAAGTCTGTGTCATTTCTATACAGTAATAGTGAAATTACAGAAAGAGAAACTAAAAAAGCAATCCCATTTACCATCACATCAAAAAATTAAGATACCTAGGCATAAACCTAACTAAAGAGGTAAAAGACCTATATGCAGCAAACTACATGACACTGAAAAAAGAGATAGAGGAAGATGTTAACAGATGGAAGAGCATACCATGCTCATGGATTGGGAGAATCAACATCATTAAAATGTCCATACTACCCAAAGCAATCTAGAGATTCAATGCACTACCCATTAAAATACCAACGACATATTTCACAGACCTAGAAAGAATTCTTCATAGATTCATCTGGAATAAAAAAAGACCACAAATAGCCACAGCAATTCTGAGAAAGAAGAATAAAGTTGGTGTGATCTCAATACCAGATTTCAAGCTATACTATAAAGCAACTATTCTCAAAACAGCCTGGTACTGGCACAAGAACAGACATATAGAACAATGCAATAGAATATAGAACCCAGATATCCACCCAAATCACTATGCTCAACTAATATTTGACAAAGGAGGCATGAACAGTCAATGGAGCCAAGATAGCCTCTTCAATAAATGGTGTTGGGAAAATTGGACAGGTACATGCAAAAAAATGAAACTGGTCCACCAACTTACACCAAATATAAAAATAAACTCAAAATGGATACAGGACTTAAACATTAGAAGGGAAACCATAAAAATACTAGAGGAATCCACAGGCAGCACAATCTCAGATATATGCCAAAAGAACTTCACTGATACTGCTCCAAAGGCAATGGAAGCTAAAGAAAAAATAAACAAATGGGACTACATCAAAATAAAAAGCTTTTGCACAGCAAAAGAAATCATCAACAAAACAACAAGAAAGATCACTGTATGGGAGAACATATTTGCAAATATTATCACTGATAATGGTTTAATCTCCAAAATCTACAGCCAACTTATTCAACTTAATAAAAGGAAGATGAATGATCCAATTAAAAAATGGACAAGGGACCCAAATAGAACCTTTTCAAAAGACAACAGAAGGAAGGCCAAGAGACACATGAAAACATGTTCAAAGTCATTAATCATCCAAGAGATGCAAATCAAAACGACAATGCAATACCATCTTACACCTGTCAGAATGGCAATCATCAACAAATCAACAAATGATAAGTGTTGGCGAGGATGCGGAGAAAAAGGAACCATTGTGCACTGTTGGCGGGAATGCAGACTGGTGCAGCCATTGTGGAGAACAGTATGGAGTTTCCTCAAAAAACTAAAAATGGATCTCCCATTTGACCCTGTAATCCCACTCTTAGGAATTTATCCTAAGAAATTACAAACACCAATCAGAAAGGATTTATGCACTCCTATGTTCATAGCAGCATAATTTACAATACCTACAATTTGGAAACCACCTAGGTGCCCGTCAGCAGATGAGTGGATCAGAAAACCGTGGTACATCTACACAATGGAATTCTATGCTGCCATTAAAAAGAAGGAATTCTTACCATTTGCAGTAACCTGGTTGGAACTGGAGTGCCTTATGCTTAGTGAAATAAGCCAGTCAATGAAGGAAAAGCATCACATGATCTCACTCATTTGTGGATAATAAAGAACATTATAAACTGATGAACAAAAGGATAGATACAGAGACAGTAAAGCTTCAAACAGACTGTGAAATTACAGCAGGAAGATTAAAGTTAGGTGAGGTAGATAAGAGATCAATTAAGGGACTTCTTTGCATGCATATAAGCATAACCAATGAACACAGACACTGGGGGGTTGGGGTATGCCTGGGAGGGAGGGGGGCAATGGTGAGATATGTATAAAAATTAATAAAAATAACATAAAAACAAACAAAAAAAGAATTAATATAAGACACTGTCTTATTTTTGGAGAAACAGGTTAGATTACTTATTTGTTCCCTATGTCAAGAAAATATTACCCTGCTAGGTGGGAAGATCTCAAAACTAAGGTAATTTTAATGATATTTGTTAACGTAAAAACATTTAAACCTGTAAATAATTTTTGTGAGCTTATTTGAGCCAAACTGTCAATAATTGCTGGGAAGCAGGACCTAAACAGATTGGGATAATGCTCCAGAGAATGGTGGTTTTTCATCTATTTTTATACTTTGCAATCAAAGGAGGAAACATAGGTGGGTTATATGAAATACAATGGTGATAAGATTAGAGAGGTGGAAGAAAGCAAATTGGGAGGAGGACCTCTGGGATTGGATAAAGAATATTATACACACATGCTTCTTTTACTTAGGTAGGTATAGAATAGTTAACAGTCAACAACTAACATAATAATAACAATGAAGGAATTTGTGGTATCTGTTCTGGTACCCAGGGCATTTGGTTGTGGCCTGAGGGGTCTGAGTAAAACAGAAGTTACAAGTTACCCTGACATTTCAATGACATGTTATCATAGATGAAAAAAGATAAGCTCAGTTAAGGTAAGGGTTGATCCTGTCAGGGAAGATACACACCATAACTGCTTTTAGTTCAAGTTTAATTTCAGACCATCCTTTGTGGTTATTTTACTTATTTGAGTTTGCCATGCAGGCCTTCCCTGGACCTGTCAGGTTAGCATGTGGCCTCTTTCATCCACATATTAAAAACACAGACAGAGGCAAAGAAGCATCAAACAGACTGTCAAACTATAGCAGGAAGGTACCTGAGAGTTGGAGGTGGGGGGTAAGAGATCAATCAAAGGATTTGTATGCTTGCATATAAGCACAACCAACAGATACAACACACTGGGAGCGGGAGGACAGGGACAAGTGCAGGGGAGTAGGGATAAGGAGGAAACTGGTCTTGTAAAGCATGTCAGGCATAAAAACTGTGAACAATGCACTGCCCTGAAGTGGGAAGGGAAGGGTCGTTATCGCTGGCCCCAGGACAGATCATAGGATATGGCTTGGGGACCCTCAACACCTGGGGGCCTTCCTGTAAGCCCACAAAAGGGGGTGGAATCATATCTGCAAGACAAAGACTTTAGAAGGTTATAAAAAGTGAAGCCCTCTGCATGTTTTTTCACTCTGATTTGGAAATTATTCTCAGAATCCACTAGTGTTAATAAATAGGGTCCCTTCCCTTCTCTAGGAAGTGTGCTTGGCATATCTTTGTTCTTCTGCAACATTTGGTTCCTTGGGAGGAATGCAGGTACTCCCAGACCTCAGCCCAGGAACTGGCCAGCATCTGGAGAAAGTGGATGACACCTCTGGACCTGTTGACAGAAATGATATGGTAGGGGCCCCAGTCAGTCAGGCCCACTCCAAGTGAGTGGAAGAGGGAGCTTGATCACCTCCCGAGAAGTCATAGGACTTCATCAGTTAAGTTAGGAATCAGGACTCCGGAGGTGAATGAATTCAGATTCCATTAAGGAATTATGGGTTCACTCTTCTGTTTGTTTATGTGTGGGACTAGCCAATTTGCTACCAAGAAGAGGGGCTGGATGCAGTATTAACTCCTCCAGTAGGTTCTCATGGAGATGTCAGTTAAGAATTCTATTCTGGGGTGTGGATGCCAGGAGTGCCCCCATGCCCATATGAGGAGTTGAGCATTATCTGCTCAGCTCCAGTCTGAGCTAGTCTACTGAGAGAGTGTGAGTATAGATATTTGTCTGTCTTGGCATAATTATCTGCTGATTAACTGGTCTGTGTGAAAGCAAAAGCTACTTTGATTTTCTGTTTGCTCATCTGGTTAAAAAGTTTGATTTACTGAACACTGAACCCATGATGGTCTGCAAAAGTCTCAAGCAGCATTGTTGAGTTAGTTTTCTCAGAGATATTTGCTCTCTGACATGGAGAAATAGTTAATAAAAAGTTCTGTCTATGTTTGTGTACTAGGGGCTTTGGTTTGCTCTGTGATTTTGCTGTGTTAGGTTGAAATTTTGGAATTCTGGGGTGATTTAAAGGTATTTGCGGCTTTTCTGGTCTCTTTTGGCTGGCTGGGACTTTCAGGGGCAGAGATTTTACCCGCCCTGCCTCTGCAGGTACTGATTAAGGATACTCTCCAGGCTTTTAGTAAATTTCCTTGCAATCTTGTCTGTTTCTCGCCACTGATCACCATGGGGTTGGGATAAAGTAAACCCACTGTTCTCAATTGCAGGTTTGAAAAATTTGAAAAGGGTTTTATTGAGGACTGTGTTTTTAAAATAAACCCCAAATCACTGAGGAAATTCTGTGAATTAGAATGGCCAGCCTTTGGAGTCAGCTAGCCCCAGAAGACTCTTTTTATGTAGGACTGGTCAGGGCAGTCTGGAATGTAGTCACGACAGACCCCGGACACCCAGATCAGTTCCCTTACATAGACAGATGGTTAGGAATTGCTCAAACCTTGCCGCCTTGGGTCCGGTTCTGTAAGGTTTTAGGAGTAGGAGAAAAGAAACAGGTTTCTCAGAAGGGAACCCAACCCCTTGTTCTGCCAGGATCCCCTGAGGAAGTCCCGCTAGTTTTACCATCTCTATATGTGCCACAGGCAGCTGGTCTGAAAGGTCCAGAAACACCACCCCCTTCCGTTTCTCCTCAACCAGGCTCTCTGGAGCCAGTTGGGTGGTACATGCATTCAGCCGATCAAGGGCCCAGGCCACAACCAGCACCTCAGATACTTCTAAGGGAGATTTGGGGTGCTAAAGTAGTTGGCAAAGATGGGACCTTGCCAGGAGGGAAAGCCAGTCTATTATTATCAGCCCTTTACCACCAGTGACATCTTGAATTGGAAACATCACACCCCAGCTTATTCTAAAAAACCTCAGGCCATGACAGACTTCCTAGAAACAATTTTCCAGACACAGAAGCCCATATGGGTGGACTGCAAGCAGCTCCTTTTCACATTCTTTAACACTGAGGAGCACATGGGAGTAGTAACAGAGGCTCAGAAGTGGCTCCAGACCCAGGCCCAGGCAGGAATATTAGATACAGACATATGGGCCAGGAAGGCCTTCCCAGATAAGGAACCTGATGGGAACCCAAACTCAGAAGATGGAATGACTGGGCTAGAAAGGTATCAGCTGGCCTTCATCCAGGGGTCAGGGCCAGAGCCAAGAAGCACACCAACATGGCTAAAATCTCTGAGGTTTTCCAGAAGCCTGATGAAAGTCCAGCAGCTTTCTATGAGATACTATGTGAGGCATATAATATCTACACCTCCTTTAGACCTGAGGCCCCAGGAAATCAAACCATGGTAAATGCCATTTTTGTAGGCCAACCCCAGCCTGACATCAGGAGGAAATTACAGGAACTGGAAGGGTTTACAGGACAGAATGCTACTGAACTGCTAGAGATAGCTAACAAGGTTTTCATCAATCAAAACAGTACATCAAGGAAGGAGGAAGAAAAGAGAATACAAAGAAGGGCCAATATAATAGCAGCGGCTTTTAGAGGCTCAGGCTCTCAGACAGATCAGCAAGGATACAGACCAGGAGGAAAAGCAAGAGCGAGTCTGAAACTAGACCAGTGTGCCTATTGTAAGGAAACAGGAAGAATGAATGTCCCAAATGGCAAAGTAAAAAGACTGGGCCCCCTTTTGCTATCAACCAGAGCCACCTGAAGCAGATCTCATTGGGCTAGCAATAGCTGATTCCGACTAGGACAGACCGGGCTCACTTCAGCTAGGCCCCCACGAGCCCATGGTCAGAATGAAAATTGGGGGCCAGACTGTGGACTTTATGGTTGATATAGGAGCTGAGCACTATATCACTCAGAAAGTAGCAACTTTCTCAGGAAAGGAGGTCACCATTATTGGAGCTACTGGGGACAAGACCTGTAGACCATTCTGCCACCCTCGCCGATGCCAACTTGGGGGTCATCAAGTAATTCATGAATTCCTGTACTTGCCAGACTGTCCAGTGCCTCTAATGGGTAGAGACCTTTTAGCCAAAATGGGGGCAGAAATCACTTTTGCTTCAGATGGCTCGGCACAGCTTCGCCTAGGTGAGGAGACCTCCCCAATGATCCTGTCCTTAGCAGTGCTGAGGGAGGAAGAATGGAGACTTTATACCCCCCAGACAAAGGCCTCACCATTAGAACCTGAATTAAAGAAGGAATTCCTGCTGGTCTGGACAGAAAGGAATCCTGTAGGCCCAGCTAAGGATCAAGCCCTGGTGCTAATCGAATTAAGGCCTGGGTCACAGCCTGTTAAAATCCGCCAATATCCAATTCCACTTAGACCAGCTGCTTCAGTGGGGACTTGTTAAACGATGCCGGTCTCCATGGAACACGCCTCACTTGCCTATCAAAAAGCCTGGAACTAACAACTACCTCCTGGTGCAGGATCTATGGACTGTTAATGAGATTGTTATAACCCTGGCTTTAGCACTGCTAAACCCCTACACTCTTCTGGGACTCATCCCGTCAAAGGCGGAATGGCTTACATGCCTAGATATGAAAGAAGCCCTTTTCTGTCTTCAATTAGCACCTTCCAGTCAGCCTCTCTTTACTTTCAAATGGGAAAACCCAAATAGAGGGGCCAAGGAGCAGTTCACCTGGACCAGAACTGCCACAAGGGTTCAAGAACTCTCCTACTCTTCTTAGTGGAGCACTAGCATCTGATCTAAGTTTCCAGTATAGGATTTGGGGTGTGTTATACTCCAGTATGTAGACGACCTACTGGCCAGCTCCACATGAGCTCAGTGCTGGAGGGAACACCAGCCCTTTTGAGACTACTAACTGAAAAAGGTGTCTAAGAAAAAGGCATAGATTTGACAGAAAGAAGTGAAGTATCTAGGCTTCCAGATCACCCAAGGGAAATGAAGGCTAGGGACTGAAAGAAAGCAGGCAGTATGTGCCATTCCAGTTCCTAGCACCCAATGGGAGATTCAGGAATTCCTAGGAGCATCAGGATTCTGTCAAATTTGGATCCCAGGGTTTTCAGACCTGGCCAAGCCTATCTATGAAGCTCTAAGAATAGAAGGCACCCATCGATTGGGGTCTCGAACAGGAGAAAACCTTTGTCACCATAAAGGCAAGTTTACTGAGGTGCCAGCACCAGTAAGATATGACCACCCAGAGACAGAGATCAAAATTTATGAGCCTTTGTTAAGCTGGCCAGCAACTACAGTTGCAGCACTTTACCGTGGAAAAGGCTGAACTGCAGTGCAGACCACAGGTGTCACAGCAAATTTATACTTGGAAACTACAAGAGGGAGTTACGACAGTTACAATGACAATGCAAAGGTTACAAAAGCTATTTCAGCCATTTCCAAGAAACTCAGGGCACAGGTGCAAGTCCTGGGCATGCTTGGCTGGAGTGTGAACCACCACCTCCCTCCAAACTCCAACGGACCCATTGTTCGGTGACCTACTCTACCTCCCTCTGTCTTAAGGCATCCTGCCTCTAGGCAACAGAGGATCTGTGCAATGTTTGCAGCCAAGAACACTTTAATTTTTTTGTTCATGAGAATAGCAGGGTAGCCCTAGGAGTTCTAACCTAGGAGTTTGGACCCTGGCAAAGACCAGTAGCCTATCTCCAAGCAGATTGACCCAATTGCCTCCGGGTGTCCCCCATGCCTCAGGGTCTTTGCAGCCACAGCATTATTAGTCAAGGAAGCAGATAAGCTTACCTTAGGACAAAACTTAAATGTAAAAGTACCTCATGCTGTTGTCACCCTGATGGAAACAAGGAGGCAGCACTGGCTGACTCATGCTCGAATGACTCAGTATCGAGGGCTGTTGTGTGAGAGTCCGCAGGTATAATTAGAAGCAGTGAGAACACTTAATCCTGAAACCTTTCTACCCATTGCTGAGGGGGCCCCTGAGCATGATTGCCTGGAAGTCCTATAGGAGGTTTATTCCAGTCTGCCAGACCTAAGGGACAGGCCCTTACAAAACGTGGACTTGATATTGTTCACAGATGGCATTAGCTTCTTAGATGAAGGAAAAAGACTAGGTGGATATGCAGTGGTATCAAACTTTGAAACAATTGAAAGAAAAGGCCCTGCCTGAAGGATAGTCAGTGCAGAGGGCAGAACTTTGTGCCCTAGAAAGAGCTCTAGAACTCAGTAAGAATAAGTATGTCAACATCTACACTGACTCGCACTATGCCTTTGCTGCCCTGCATGTCCATGGAGCCATATATAAGGAAAGGGGTCTCTTGACAGCAGGAGGAAAAGGAATCAAAAATCAGAATGAGATTTTAAAGTTATTAGAAGCAGTCTGGATGCCTAAGGAAATAGCCGTCATCCATTGCAAAGGTCACCAGAAAGGGTAAGTCTCAGTATCAGAAGGAAACCAGCGTGCCGACACTGCAGCCAAGCTGGCTGCTAAAGAACAAACAGCACCAGCACAGATCATGTTGGCCCACCAATTACCTGAACCTCCAAAATATACTGCTCAGGGAGAGAAATAGGCCCAGAAAGAAGGGGGCAAGGGAACAATGGAAGGCTGGTGGATACTCCCAGATCATAGGGTCTTTGTCCCAAAACAGCCCATAAGGTAGTCCTCCAGCAGCATGAACTCACTCATTTAGGAAAGACTGCCCTAGAAGCTTTGTTAGGCAGGTACTACCTAATTGCCCGTCTACCCTCCTTGTGTGCCTCAATCTCTCAGCGTTGCCTCTTCTGTGCTCAGAACAATGCTAAACAGGGTCCTGTGGGACCGATAGGAGTTCAGCACTATTGGCAAACTTCTTTTGAGGACTTAGAAGTAGATTTTACAGAAATAGGGCCTAGCAGAGGAAATAAATACCTGCTAGTCTTTGTTTGCACCTTTTCAGGTTGGGTCGAGGCATATCCCACTCTCACTGAAAAGGCAAGAGAAGTCACTAAGGCATTGCTGAAGAATATAATTCCACGGTATGGAATGCCTCTGATTACAGGGTCTGATAATGGCTCAACCTTTGTAGCAGAAATAATACAACAGGTAGCCAAGGCTCTAGTAATTAAGTGGAATCTACATACAGCTTGTAGGCCTCAGAGTTCAAGGAAAGTGGAGCGCATGGATCAGACTCTAAAGCAGGCTAAAGGATAAGCTATGCCAAGAGACAACCTTACCCTGGACAGATATCTTGCCTCTTGTATCCTGCAGGTATGCTGTGCTCCAAGGACCAGGGTAAGTTTATCTCCCTTTGAAATTCTATATGGTAGACCACCTCCCTTAATTCAGCCCACTCCCTTAATTCAGCCAAAGGGAGATTTGAAGGAAATACGGAACTTAGAAATCCAGAAACAGTTACAAGGACTTGGAACAACTGTCTTTGAGGTCTACATATGTGTTATTGACTGACTACCCATTTCTCTAGGAATAGCTGTACATTTTTATAAACCTGGAGACCAGGTTTGGGTAAAGGATTGGAAAAAGGAACCCCTCAAGCCTACCTGGAAGGGACCCTATCCAGTCATATTAACCACCCCCACAGCTCTTAAGGTTGCAGAACTAAAGACCTGAATCCACCACACCCGGGTAAAGGCAGCCCACCAGCCGAGTGACATCCAATCTGAGTGGAAGGTGACCTCTGACCAGAAACACCCCCTGTGGATCACCCTCAAGAAGACAGCAGACCTGGCGGAGTAATCTGCTCCAAGGAATTCAGATAACATCCTGCTGAATTCTCCCTAACACTAATCTTTCTTTCTTATCTCCTCCTAATGTAACATGCTCTAGTACAGTGGTTCTCAACCTTTCTAATGCCGTGACCCTTTAAGACAGCTCCTCATGTGGTGGTGACCCCCAACCATAAAATTATTTCCGTAGTTACTTCATAACTGTAATTTTGCTACTGTTATGAACTGTAATGTAAATATCTGATATGCAGGATGTATTTTCATTGTTACAAATTGAACATAATTAAACCATAGTGATTAATCACAAAACAATATGTAATTATATACTGTGAAATATTTATTTCTAATTACAAATAAATGAAATTTTGTCTTGAATCGTGGTGTAGCATGGGTAACAGTCTTCATATGACAACAGTAAACTACATTGCTACATTTTGCTACACCGAGGAGTGGTGTGTTGGTTTCTAAGACCATGGGAAATAGGTGTTTTCCAATAGTCTTAGGCGACCCCCAAAGGGGTCGCGACCCACAGGTTGAGAACCGATGCTCTAGTATTTCTGGATAATCACTGTTTTTATCTAATAATTCTCATTTTGTCTTTTTCTGAGTGTCATCAGAATCCAAGACTAGTAATAGGAGGAGAACTCATCTGTTCTTGCTGGGACACAGTAGCACCATAAAATTACTGCTCCCCACACAGCAAGGAATCAAAGGCTTTACCATAAATTGTTGGATTACACTTTGTCGTGCCATCCTTTGCTCCTTGCTTAGAAACTCACTACCCAAATATGCTAAACTGGGTAGTACAAGAGAAAACCCAATCAAGCCATATTTTTGTTAGCTATACTTATCAGCCCGCAGCATGCTACGACTCTACTACCAAATGCATGTGGGGGTGAGGGAATTGTATTGGACAGAAAAAAATAATAATAGGACCTGTCATGGCCAATGTGCAGCTAACTAATGTTGCTCTTATTTGTTTCAGCAGGGCTGACATCCCACAGGTTACTTCCCAGATGAACTATGCAACTCTACCCCCAAGGCTGAAACACCACCTATCTCTGGTGCTCCCTGCAGAAACATTCTACATGTGTGGGACCACTGCTTACCTTGGCCTGCTTGCAAACTGGACGGGAATGCCTTTAAACTTCAGATGGTCCTACAGACCAAAAGAACTCCCTAGAAACCCCTCAGAGGAAGAAGTGGGATGCTAACCTCTTGGTCATCATCCCTTTCCAGCAGGAAGTAGCTAAGAGCAGTCATCACCCCTGTTCACCATAACTTTCCGTGGTCCTTGCTCCATAAGGCTAAAAGAAGCTTATGGGACAAAATGTGGGGAAAGACAATGAGGAGGAAACTGGTCTTTCAAGGTGTGTCAGGCATAAAAACTGAAAAATGCACTGCCCTGGGGGTGGGAGGGAAAGGGTCATTATCACTAGCCCCAGGACAGATTATTGGATATGGCCTGGGGACCCCCAATACCTGGGGGCCTCCCTGTAAGCCCACGAAATCTGGTGGAACCATATTTGCAAGACAAACCCTAGAAGGTTATAAAAAGTGAAGCCCTCTGCATGTTTCTTCACTCTGATTTGGAAATTATTCCCAGAGTCCACTAGTGTTAATTAATGGAGTCCCTTCCTTTCTCTAGAAAGCATGCTTGGTATTTCTTTGTTCTTTTGCAACAAGGAAGGCAAGGGGAGGTCAGTGAAGGGGAAAAAAAGGAGACATATGTAATACTATTGGTAATACCTTAAAACAACAAAATTAAATTAAATTTAAAAAATAAAAAATGAAAGAACCTGCAGAGACCGGTTTGGCTCAGTAGATAAGAGTGTCGGCTTGCGGACTGAGAGGTCCCAGGTTCGATTCCGGTTGGGGGCATGTACCTTGCTTGCGGGCACATCTCCATTGTGGGGCGTGCAGGAGGCAGCTGATCGATGTCTCTCTCTCATTGATGTTTCTGACTTTCTATCTCTCTCCCTTCCTCTCTGAAAAAATCAATAAAATATATTAAAAAAATAAAAGAACTTGTATACATATATGCATAACCCATGGACATGGACAATAGTGTGATGAAAGCCTGGGGAGGGTACAGTAAGAAGATAGAGAGGGTGAATGGGGGGAAAAAAGGACATGTGTAATACTTTCAATAATAAAGATATATTTTTAAAAATAAAGTAAAATAAAAAACACAGGACAAGCTCATAATTGAAGAGTAAAGCACCAAGCAGAAAGATCTTGGCTGAAAGTGACACTTTGGATGTGAGCAAATTTGAGCTTATTTAAAAGAATTAAGTAAAACTTTTTATTTTGAAAAAATATAGATTCATATATAGTTTTAACAAATAATTGGGAATGACATCAACAAGATGACAAACATGGAAGCTCCACTCCAGGTTCTTGTTCCCTGATGGAAACAAAATAAAATGGACTAAAGTAACTTTGTGGAAACTCTATAAAGCAGATAAGAAGCTAGAGCAACCAATTTAATGCCTAGCCAAAACAAATTGTACTCAAAATGGTAGAAATTTTCATAGTGATTTTGCTCATCCTTGCCCCACCCCTTCCCCAATGCAGTGCAGTGCAATTGGGAGAATGGTGGCCAATTCCAAGTGCCTCCATCAGGATGGAAGGAAAAGAGTGGAAGATGCTTGCAAGCTCTGGCTTGTTTATAGGCAGCCCAAAAAATTAATTTCTGTACCACCTGCCCTAAAGCACTAATTGGGATGGTCAAAGTAGTGGCAGGTGAGAAGTGCAGCGGGTCTGCACATATATGGTGCCTTGGGGCAAGAGATTATGGACTGAGGAATACAAGAGAACTTCCAAGGCTTTTGAGAATCAGGGTAAAGCTTTTTGAGAAACTAGTACTTTTAAAAGCAAATGAGTATGTAGGTATGGGAAGAAAAGTGCATGCACAGGCCAGAAAATGTTTGAATGGACTCTGAGTCTTTAAACTGGGCTGATTAGAATAGATCTTCCCCTTAATGGAGATGTGGCCTCTAATTTAAGTGCCCAAATTTCAACAAAAGGTGATGGGTCATACAGAGAAACAAAGAAACATAGTCCATTCAAAGGAAGAAAATAAATATCCAGAAACATACCCTAAAGAATCACAGACCTTTGGCATACTTGACAAATAATTTTAAAACTGCTTTAAATAAACCCATTGAGCTCAAAGATAATGAGGACAAATAAAGAAACTGATTTAGAAATAAAATGAGACTATAATTAAAAAGTAAAAATGATTTAAAAAGTCAAACAGGAATTCTGGAGTTAAAAAACACAAACACCAAATGGAAATATTGACTAGATGGGTCTAAAACAAATTTAATTAGGCAGAAAAAATAATCAGTAAACTTCAAGACAGGTCATTTGAAATTATTGAGTCTGAATAACAAAAAGAAAAAGAGAGGAGGAGAAAATGGCGACGGAGTAGACGAACGCGTCTGGATCTTTGTCGCTGGGCAGAGGGCGAGAGAGCGGCTGAGAGTTGCATTGGGAGTGTTTGTTGGCAAGCTAGGAGTCAGTTGTCCTCCAGGGGAAGGCGGGGAACTGCTGGAGGGGGCTCCCCCGGCCAGGCAGCCCCACTGCCACGGGGTTTTTGTCCGCCAGAGCCACCAGCGCGAACGCGGGGCCCGAGCCATCTTGCAGTGGGAGGTGGATGTCTGTGGCGGTCTGAAGCCTTCGGCTGGGGCACCCATAGAGCAGCCAGGAACCCGGGGACCCAAAACTTCGCTCTCCAATCAGCGCAGACACGCGGCGGAACCAGACATCCACAGAGCACACGGAAAGGTCAGATTGCGCCTGACTTAAGTGGGAGGTGGATGTCTGCCGAGGTCTGAAAGCTGCGGCTGACTGAGGCACCCACAGAGCAGCCAGGGACCCAGAGCGCGGCTTCCCAGGCAGCACAGACGCGCAGGCAGAGGGTTCAGAGATCCACACGGGCACGTGGAAAGGTCTCATTTCGCCTGGGCCAGGGTGCGGTCTCCTACCCCCACAGGGCAGAGACGTGCACACTGTGGGAGCCGGGCTGCGGGAAAGCTGCCTCTGGAGAGGTCCGTAGAGGGGGTCAGGGCGTGATCCCTGAGTGTGAAGGCAAACCCTCTGAGCTGTTGACAGAGGAGAGCTCTGGTAAACGACTCTTTTTTTTTTTCTCTGGGGCAGAGGGACAGCCTGGGAGTTATTACAGTGTCCCGGCTGCACAACCCCCACAAAGTGGCTTTGAGAACCACAGAGTAGCAGGATCTAAGGACAGCCTAGAGAGGTCCTGTGCTTTGTCTCAGAGATCAATTCCGAAACACTGCCACCCAATGGATGACACACAAATTGACTCTCGCATAACCACAAGAGAATAAAGAGATTAAAACACCAAGAGGGGAAAACAGGGAACTGCAATACCTTCCCTACTGGGAAACAGGAGTGCCAAGTAGAATAAGAGTGGAAGTGAAGGACCATTCTATTTTTCTTCTTTTTTTTTATTTTTCCTTTTTTCTTTTTTTTTTTAATTTTTAATTTTTAATTTTTCATTTTCACATATTTTAATTAAAAGAATATTTTTTTCTTTCTTCCTCAATTGATTTTACCTTTTTAATTATTACACTTTTGTTTTGAACTACTATTATTAATTACTACTAGTACTTCACCGTTTTTGGGAAAAAAAATTGTCATTTTGTTTTCTCTTTATTTTATTTCGGGATTAGAGTTCTACATTCTATTTTCCTCTTTCCTTTAGCATAATTTTACTCCAACTCAACTCTACCTTTATGCCAACACTTTCCTCCTAACTTTCCCCATTTTGTTGTCTTGTTTCTCTTTCCCTTTTCCAACTTTAGATTCTCCCTATTTTTCTCTTTACCTGGTTAAAATTTCACCCCATTTATATATCTAATTTCAAATCCCCTACTACAAGTCCACACAAACCTCTCTCCTCTTGTCTTCACTAGCCAAAAAGTTGTTTTTTCTTTATGTCCTTTTGTTGCTATTTACCTGAAAAGTGATTATATCGATTTTTTGAAATTTTTTGTGTGAGATTGTTTTACTTTATTCTACTTATTTTATTTTGCTTTTTGCTTGCTTTGTTTTCTACCTCTCTTTTCCCTCACCTCCCTGGATACCAGTTGCTATTTGCAATTTGCCTTAATCTCTAGGTACTGGTTGCTGGCCTTCATTGGGATTAGTGACTGTTCTATTGGCGTTGTCTCCTGACATCTATATTTTGTTTCCCTTTTCTCTCTTATACACTTTCTTTTCTCTCTGACTTTTTTCTCTTCCTCTTCCATTCTCCTTTTTCTCCTTTTTATTTTATTATTTTATCTTACTTTATTGTTCATTTATTTATCTTTTTATTTTGTCACTCTCCCAATTTGATTTTGGCACTTCTTTCTTTTCTTTTTTCCTCATTTTCCTCTTCTTCTTTCTCTATTTACCCCTAATTTGTCTTTCATTGGTGGCCACCTTATTTGTGATTATTAACATCTTGAATACATTTCTACTCAGTGCCTTCTGTGCTGTACCTGGTCGTGTGGTAGTTTGTGCCTTTCAATCAACACATGAGAGAGAACTACATAACCAGACACCCAGAGAAGAAAGACCATGGGCAGAAAAAGAAATAGCCCACATAAGACAGAAAAGCAGGTTTCACCAGAAAAGGAAGTAAACGAAATAGAACCACAAATAAGCCTAGCAGAGAAAGAGTTCAGAGAAATTATCATAATGTGGTTGAAAAGAATGGAAGACAAATTTGACAATATGAGTAAGAGCCAAGAGGAAATAAAGAAGACCCAAGAGGAAATGAAGAAGCAGCAAGAAGAAATGCAGAAGAACCTAGAGGAGGTTCAGAATAAACAAGAAGAAATGAAAAATGACATCACTGCTCTAAAGAACTCAATAGAAAGCATCAAAAGTAGACTAGAAGAAGCAGAGGACCACATCAGTGAGCTAGAAGACACGGTAGGAAAAAATACCCAAGTACAGCAGTTTCTAGAAAAAAAAGTTAAAAAGCAAGAGGAGAGTCTAAGGGAACTTTGGGATAACAGGAAACAAAACAACATCCGCATAATTGGGGTTCCAGAAAGAGTGGAAACTGAACAAGGATTAGAGAACATGTTTGAAGAAATAATGACAGAAAATTTCCCCAATATCGGAAAGAAAAACCCCACACAAATCCAAGAAGCTCACAGAGTCCCAAGCAAAATGAAGCCCAAAAAAACCGACACTTAGGCACATTATAATTAAATTGGCAAACACCGACGACAAAGTAAGAATCTTAAAAGCAGCCAGAGAGAAACAGAAAGTTACCTACAAAGGAACCCCCATAAGACTAGCTACTGACTTCTCAACAGAAATTTGTCAGGCCAGAAGGGAATAGAATGAAATATACAAAGTCATGCAAAGGAAGGGTCTGAATCCAAGAATACTGTACCCTGCAAGACTCTCAATCAAAATTGAAGGTGAAATCAAAAGCTTCACAGACAAAAAAGGACTACGGGAATATATTACCACCAAACCAGCAATGCAAGAAATGTTAAAAGGTCTGCTGTAATAAAAAGAAAGAGGAAGCGAAGAAGGAACTCGGGGTAAGGACTAAAAATGGCAACAGATAAGTACTTATCAATAATAACTTTAAATGTAAACAGATTAATGCTCCAATCAAAAGACATAGGGTAACCGATTGAATAAGAAAACATGATCCATATATCTGCTGTCTTTAAGAAACCCACCTTAGGAAAAGAGATGCACACAGATTGAGGGTGAAGGGATGGAACATGGTATTTCAGGCAAATGGAAATGAAAAAAAAGCTGGGGTTGCAATACTTATATCTGACAAATTAGATCTCAAATTGAAGGACATAACAAGAGATAAAGAAGGCCACTTCATAATACTAAAGGGAACAATCCAACAACAAGAAATAACTCTGGTAAACATATATGCACCCAATATAGGAGCACCTAAATACATAAAAAACTCTTGGGGGATATTAAGGGAGAGATTGACAGCAATACAATCATAGTAGGAGACTTTAATACCCCACTGTCACCATTGGACAAATCCTCTAAACAAAAAATCAGCAAGAAACATCAATCCTAAATGACTAACTAGACCAGATGGAATTAATTGTCATCTTCAGAACATTTCACCCCAAAGCCACAGAATATATATTCTTCTCCAGTGCACATGGGTCATTTTCAAAGATAGATCATATGTTGGGTCATAAGAAGAGTCTCTTCAAATTCAAGAAGATAGAAATCATATCAAGCATTTTCTCAGACCACAGTGGCATAAAACTGGAAATCAAACAAATAAAAACAATAGAAAGAAATCAAACACATGGTGACTAAACAGCATGATATTAAACAATGACTGGGTAACCAGAGAGATCAAGGAAGAAATCAAAAACATCATGGCAACAAATGACAATGACATCACAACAATACAGCATTTATGGGACACAGTGAAAGCAGTCTTGAGAGGGAAATTCATAGCCCTACAAGCCTACTGCAAAAAACAGGAAACAATGGTAATAAATTACCTAAACCTAGAACTCAAAGAGCTAGAACAAGAGCAACAAGAAAAGCCCAGTGTACCCCAAGGAAGGAAATATTGAAGATCAGAGCAGAGATAAACAACCTGGAGACCAAAGAAACAATTCAAAAGATCAACAAGACCAAGAGCTGGTTCTTTGAAAGGATAAACAAGATTGATGGACCCCTAGTGAGGCTCACCAGGAAGCAAAGAGCGATGACCCAAATAAACAAAATCAGAAATGAAAGAGGAGAAATAACAACAGACCCTGTGGAAATACAAAGGATTGCTAAAAAATATAATGAACAACTCTATTCCAACAAATTGAACAACCTGCAAGAAATGGACATTTTCCTAGAAAAATATAACCTCCCAAAACTCAAAGAGGAGGAAGCCAAACATCTCAATAGTCCAATAACTATGGAAGAAATTGAAGCAGTAATCAAAAAGCTTCCAGCAAATAAAAGCCCGGGTCCAGATGGCTACACAGCAGAGTTTTACCAAATATTCAAGGAAGAATTAAAACCTATCCTCCTCAGATTATTCAAAAACATTCAAGAAGGAATACTACCAAACACCTCTTATGAAGCCAGCATCACCCTAAGACCAAAACCAGATAAAGACAACACAATGAAACGAATTATAAGCCAATATCTCTCATGAACATAGATGCCAAAATCCTCAACAAAATTCTAGCAAACCATATCAAGCAGCAAATCAGAAAGATCATACACCATGACCAAGCAGGATTCATCCCAGGAATGCAGGAATGGTACAATATCCGCAAATCAATAAATGTGATACATCACATAAACAAATTGAGAGATAAATATCACATAGTAATATCAATTGATGCAGAAAAAGCATTTGACAAAATCCAACATCCTTTCTTGATAAAAACTCTCAGCAAAGTGGGAATAGAAGGATCATACCTCAACATCATAAAAGCCATATATGATAAACCCACAGCTAACATCATACTCAATGGGCAAAAACTAAAACCATTTCCCCTAAGAACAGGAACAAGACAGGGATGCCCACTCTCACCTCTCCTGTTCGACATAGTACTGGAAGTATTAGCCATTGCAATTAGACAAGAAGAAGAAATAAAAGACATCCAAATTGGAAAAGAAGAAGTAAAGCTGTCCTTATTTGCAGATGACATGATATTGTACATAAAAAAACTCAAAGGACTCCTTCCCAAAAATAATTGACTTAATTAATGAATTCAGCAATGTTGCAGGATACAAAATTAATGCTAAGAAGTCTGTTGCATTTCTATACACTAACAGTGAAATTATAGAAAGAGAAACTAAAAAAGCAATCCCATTTACCATTGCACTAAAAAAATTAAGATACCTAGGAATAAACCTAACTAAAGAGGTAAAAGACCTTTATGCAGAAAACTACAGGACAATGAAAAAAGAGATAGAGAAAGATGTTAACAAATGGAAGAGCATACCATGCTCATGGATGGGGAGAATCAACATCATTAAAATGTCCATACTACCCAAAGCAATCTACAGATTCAACACACTACCCATTAAAATACCAACAACATATTTCACAGACCTACAAAGAATTCTTCATAGATTCATCTGGAACAAAAAAGACCACGGATAGCTACTGAAATTCTGAGAAAAAAGAATAAAGTAGGTGGGATCTCAATACCAGACTTCAAGCTATACTACAAAGCAACTGTTCTCAAAACAGCCTGGTACTGGCACAAGAACAGACATATATATATATGGAATAGAATAGAGAACCCAGATATCCACCCAAACCACTATGCTCAATTAATATTTGACAAAGGAGGCATGAACATTCAATGGAATCAAGATAGCCACTTCAACAAATGGTGTTGGGAAAATTGGACAGATACATGCAAAAAATTGAAACTGGACCACCAACTTACACCAAATACAAAAATAAACTCAAAATGGATACAGGACTTAAACATTAGAAGGGAAACCATAAAAATACTAGAGGAATCCACAGGCAGCACAATCTCAGATATTTGCCGAAAGAACTTCTTCACTGATACTGCTCCAAAGACTATGGAAGCTAAAGAAAAAATAAACAAATGGGACTACATCAAAATAAAAAGCTTTTGCACAGCAAAAGAATCCATCAACAAAACAACAAGAAAGATCAATGCATGGGAGAACATATTTGCAAATGTTATCACTGATAAAGGTTTAATCTCCAAAATCTACAACCAACTTATACAACTTAATAAAAGGAAGATCAAGGATCCAATAAAAAAAATGGGCAACGGACCTAAATAGAACCTTTTCAGAAGACAACAGAAGGAAGGACAAGAGACACATGAAAACATGTTCAAAGTCATTAATCATCCGAGAGATGCAAATCAAAACGACAATGCGATACCATCTTACACCTGTCAGAATGGCAATCATCAACAAATCAACAAACGACAAGTTTTGGCGAGGATGCAGAGAAAAAGGAACCCTTGTGCACTGTTGGTAGGAATGCAGATTGGTGCAGCCACTGTGGAGAACAGTATGGAGTTTCCTCAAAAAACTAAAAAATGGATCTCCCATTTGACCCTGTAATCCCACTCTTAGGAATTTATCCTAAGAAATTACAAACACTAATCAGAAAGGATTTATGCACCCCTATGTTCATAGCAGCACAATTTACAATAGCCACAATTTGGAAACAGCCTAGGTGCCCGTCAGCAGATGAGTGGATCAGAAAACTGTGGTACATCTACACAATGGAATTCTATGCAGCCATTAAAAAGAATAAATTCTTACCATTTGCAGCAACCTGGTTGGAACTGGAGAGCCTTATGCTTAGTGAAATAAGCCAGTCAATGAAGGAGAAGCATCACATGATTGCACTCATTGGGGGATAATAAAGAACATTATAAACTGATGAACAAAAGAATAGATACAGAGATAGTAAAGCTTCAGACAGACTGAAATTACAGCAGGAAGATTAAAATTAGGTGAGGTAGATAAGAGATCAATCAAAGGACTTGTATCTATGCATATAATCCTAACCAATGAACATAGACACTGGGGGTTTGGGTTATGCCTGGGAGCGAGGGGGGGGCAATGGGGAGATATGTATAAAAAAATTAATAAAAAAAGTAAAAAAAAATGGGCAACAGATCTAAATAGAACCTTTTCAAAAGATGACAGAAGGAGGGCCAAGAGACACATGAAAACATGTTCAAAGTCATTAATCATCCGAGAGATGCAAATCAAAACGACAGTGCGATACCATCTTACACCTGTCAGAATGGCAATCATCAACAAATCAACAAACAAGTGTTGGCGAGGATGCGGAGAAAAAGGAACCCTTGTGCACTGTTGGTGGGAATGCAGACTGGTGCAGCCACTGTGGAGAACAGTATGGAGTTTCCTCAAAAAACTAAAAATGGATCTCCCATTTGACCCTGTAATCCCACTCTTAGGAATTTATCCTAAGAAATTACAAACACCAATCAAAAAGGATTTATGCACCCCTATGTTCATAGCAGCACAATTTACAATAGCCACAATTTGGAAACAGCCTAGGTGCCCTTCAGCAGATGAGTGGATCAGAAAACCGTGGTACATCTGCACAATGGAATTCTATGCTGCCATTAAAAAGAAGGAATTCTTACCATTTGCAGCAACCTGGTTGGAACTGGAGAGTCTTATGCTTAGTGAAATAAGCCAGTCAATGAAGGAGAAGCATCACATGATCGCACTCATTGAGGGATAATAAAGAACATTATAAACTGATGAACAAAAGCATAGATACAGAGACAGTAAAGCTTCAAACAGACTGTGAAATTACAGCAGGAAGATTAAATTTAGGTGAGGTAGATAAGAGATCAATCAAAGGGCTTGTATGCCTGTATATAAGCATAACCAATGAACATAGACACTGGGGGGTTGGGGTGTGCCTGGGAGGGAGGGGGGCAATGGGGAGATATGTATAAAAAATTAATAAAAAAGAAAAAAAAAGAAAAAGAGAATGAAGAAAAGTGAACAGAGCCTATATTTAATGAGGCAGCATGATCTATACCAATGTAAGCATAATAAGAGTGTCAGAAGGGGCAGAGAAAAAGGAAGGAATGAAGAAGTTATTTGAGGAAATAATGGCTGAAAACTTCCATATTTGAAGACAGAAATGAATATACAGTATAAAATACTTAGTAATATTCAAGTAAGATAAATCCAAAGGGATATACACAAAAACACATTAAAACAATAAAAAATAGTTTTTGCCCTAGCTGGTTTGGCTGGGTGTATAAAACATTGGCCTGTGGACTGAAGGGTCCTGGGTTCGATTCCAGTCAAGTGCATATGCCTAGGTTGCTGGATCAATGGCCAGGGGGAGAATGGTGTGTGTGGGGAGAGGTGCGCATTCAGGAGGCAGCCAATTAATGATTCTCTGTCATCATTGATGTTTCTATATTTCGTTCTCCTTTTCCCTCTGAAATAAATAAGGACACGTGTAATACCTTAATCAATCAATCAACAATCAATAAGTAAATAATCAAAACCTTTGATGTAATATATACATTAAAAATAAAATAACAAAGTTTATTAAATACAGAGAATCTTGATAGCAGCAAAAGAAAAGTGACTCATGTACAAGAGGGACATTAAAAGATCAATAGTAAATTTATTAGCAGTAACCTTGCATGCCAGAAGGCAATGGGATTCTATATTTAAAGTGCTTAAAGAAAAACATGGCCATCTGTGAATACTTTATCCACTAAAACTGTACTTTAAAAATGAAAAATTAAGATATTCCAAGATAAACAAAAGCTGAGGGAGTTAAATTACCACTAGATCTGCCCTATGAGAAATAATAAATGAAGTCCTTTAATTTGAAACAAAAGGATACAAGAAAGTAGCTTGAAGCTATCCTTATCTAATAAGAGTAATATGCAAATTGACCATACCTCCACTACAGCCACCAGCCACACCCACCAGCCAATCAGAGTGAGTATGCAAATTAACCCAACCAAGATGGCTATGGCCACAGAGAGAGCAGGAGAGAGGCTTCTTGGGTCAGTTTGCCCAGGCCTCTGCTTAAGGAAACAAAGTTTCAATGGCTGCCACCACTGAGCAAGCAGAAGGCTTGGCTCTACTCCAGGCTACAAAGTTTCAATTGTAGAAGAAAAATAAATCCCAGATACCAGGGCTTCTGCTTGGGTGGCTGGGGGGCGTGGCTGGCCTTCAAACCACCATAGGCCCCTCACTGAGGCCACCCAATGCCGCAAGGGAATACCCACCCTGATCCAGGAGACCCTTCAGGGCAAACCAGCTTGCCCCCACCCATGCAGCAGGCCTCTATCCTAACCAATAAAAAAAAATAATATGCAGATTGACCATCACTCCAACACACAAGATGACTGCCCCTATGTGTTCAAAAGATCCTGCCCCCATGTGGACACAAGATGGCCAGCAGAGGAGGGCAGTTGGCAGGGACCAGGCCTAAAAGGGAGGGCAGTTGTAGGTGATCAGGCCAGCAGGGGAGGGCAGTTGGGAGGAACCAGGCCTGCAAGGAAGGGCAGTTAGAGATGACCAGGCCCACCGGGTAGGGCAGTTAGGGGCAAACAGGCTGGCAGGGGCATAGTTAGGCATCAATCATACTGGCAAGGGTGATCAGGCTGGCAGGCAGAAGCAGTTAGGGGCAATCAGGAAGGCAGCCAGTTGAGCAGTTTGGAGCCAGCAGTCCTGGATTGTGAGAGGGATGTCCAACTGCCCAATCCAGATAGGGCCTAAACGGGCAGTTGGACATCCTTCAAGGGGTCCCAGATTGCAGAGAGAGCATGCTGGGCTGAAGGACACCCTCCCCATGCACAAATTTCATGCACCGGGCCTCTAGTACATAAATATAAAGTTCTACAGCAAAGTAAACAAGACAAATATAAAAAACACAAGTGTAAATAATTCTAATATTATAATTTTGGTTATTAACTCCACTCTCAATTCTTATAAGATTTAAAAGATAAAAGCTTAAAGAATAAATATAAATCTATATTACTGGGTATACAATATGTAAAGATGATATTTTTAAAAAAATATAAACATTTATTTTATTTATATTGCAATTATACTATTTTTTTTTGGGGGGGGCAACCATTTTACTGTTTTGGTTGTTTTGTTTTGTTTTGTTTTGTTTTTTAAATGGCCAGTGTTTCCTCCCATCCTTCTATACCTGCCTCTTTAAAAAGTGAGCTTTCAGCCTAACCATTTTGGCTCAGTGGATAGAGTGTTAGCCTGTGGACTGAAGGGTCTCAGGTTCGAGGGCACATACTTCGGTTGCAGGCTCCTTCCTTATCCTGGGCCCTGGTCAGGACGCATGCAGAAGGCAACCAATCGATGTGTTTCTCTCACATTGATATTTCTCTCTTTTCCTCTTTCTTTCACTCTCCCTAAAAAAAAAAAAAAAATCAATGGAAAAATATCGTTAAGTGAGGTTTAACAAAACAAAATAAAAAAAGTGAGCTTCAAATTCCATCCATAAAGATATAGAGTCTATTTTCTCACCCTGGAATCTAGGCTGCACAAGTGGTTTGCTTTGTATGATGGATTTTAGCAAACATGATTCTAGCACAGGATTCAAAGTTCTTAAGTAGAAAGATGGCAGCATAGGTAAACACCTACACTGCTGCCTCGCACAACAATTTCAAAACTACAACTAAAAGACAAAATGGACATCATCCAGAACCACAGGAAAGCTGGCTGAGTGGAAATTCTACAACTAGAAGGAAAGAGAGGGGCTCACAGAGACCCAGAGGAGCTGTAAAAAGCTGAGGTACGGAGACGCACACATGGAGAGAGCAGGTGCCAGAGTACCTGGCTGGCTTTCTCTGGTGGGAAGGGGACAGATACTGCCAACTGCACTGAACCCCTTATCTTACGGCACTGAACCCGAGGTCCAGCCGAAACTCATTTGGGGGGAGTTTGGACTGTGAAAAGGGAGAAGTGCACAGAAAAATTTAGGGGACCGTGAAAGGGCAGAAGTCTAGTGGCGCGCACAGCGCTATGTGCAGAAGACCGACTGCTGATTGTGCCGCTGGCTTTCACGAGTGGGCGGGAGACAGAGCCTCCCAACTGTGCCACTTCTAACTCCACTAAACCCCAGTTTCGGGCAAAACCCTGGAAACCCAGACTCATATGGTCCCAGAACGCAGGAGAGCCGGAAAGCAGCAGTCTAGAGGCACTGTGTGTGCACACAGGGACCACTCCAGCCATTACCCAGAGTCATGTGAGACCCAGGGGCCATGGAGGGCAGGGCCGAATGGAAGGCAAGGCAGTCCATTAAGCCCTGAGACTCTACCCATCCCAAGCTCAACAGAGAGGCTTTTGCAGTTTTGCAAGTCTTGTATCATAAGGCTAAATCCAACACAGAAGTTCTCCCCGCATAGTGAAAATTCAGAGACAAAGGAAAAGATCACAAACAAAAGAAATGGAGGAAAACAAACGACTGGATATAGAGTTCAAAACCATGCTTATAAGGTTTTTCAAGAATATCCTAGAAAAGATGGATAAAGTTAGTGAGACCCAAAAGGAGATGAAAAAAGACCAACTAGAAATTAAACGTACACTGACTGAAATAAAACCTATTATACAGAGACCTAACAGCAGACTATAGAAAGGCAAGAATCAAGTCAAAAATTAGAAATACAAAGAAGCAGAAAACACTCAACTGGAAAAGCAAGAAGAAAAAAGAATCCAAAAATGTGAAAATAATGTAAGGAGCCTCTGGGATGGCTTCAAGCATACCAACATCAGAATTGTGGGGGTGCCAGAAGAAGAGAGAGAGCAAGATTCTGAAAATCCATTTGAAGAAATAATGACTGAAAACTTCCCACATCTGGTGAAAGAAATAAACTTACAAGTCCAGGAAGCACAAAGAACCCCATATAAAGGGAATCCATAGAGGACTACACCAAAACACATCATAATTACAATACCAAGAGCAAAAGACAAAGAGAGAACATTAAAAGCAACAAGAGAAAAACAGTTCATTACCTACAAGGGAGCACCCATACGATTGTCAGCTGATTTCTCAACAGAAACTACGCAGGCCAGAAGGGAGTGGCAAGAAATAGTCAATGTGATGAATAGCAAGGACCTACAACCAAGATTACTCTACCCAGCAAAGCTATCATTCAGAATTGATGGGCAGATAAAGAGCTTCACAGATAAGAAAAAGCTGAAGGAGTTCATCAACTCCAAACCAGTATTATATGAAATGCTGAAAGGTACTCTTTAAGAGGAAGAAGAAAAAGGTAAAAGATAAAAAAAAAAATTATGAACAACAAATACATATCTATGAACAAGTGAATCTAAAAATTAAGTGAATTAAAAATTTGATCAACAGAATAAACTGGTGAATATATTAGAATGAGGAGCACAGAAAGGGAGTGGACTGATAATTCTCACAGGGAAAGGGGTGACGGGTGTGCAGGGAGAGACTGGACAAAATCATACACCTATGGATGAGGTCAATGGGGGGGGGGGAGGTAAGGGTAAAAGGAGAGGGGTGGGAGCCAGGTGAAGGGGAGCTATGGAGAGGAAAAAAGAGAAACAAATGTAATAATCTGAATAATAAAGATTTAAGTAAAAAATAAAAATAAATAAGGAAAAAAACAACAACAAAGTTCTTAAGCTTTTGGGCTTTCCCTATTTTGCTGGAGCAAACCCTGAGATATCACTCAGTGAACAAATCCAGTTAGCTATTTTAAAGTACACAATTTAGTGGAATTTCATACATTCACAATATTGTGCAACCACTACTTCTATCTTGTTCCAATTTTTTTTCATTATCTCCAAATCAAACCCATGTCCATTAAGCAGTAACTCTCTCTATTCCCACTTTCCACAGCCTCTGGCAAAACTAATGAGCTTTCTTTCTTTCTTAAGTATTTTTTATTATAGTTGATGTACAATATTATATTAGTTTCCAGTGTAAAACCCACTGATTAGACATTTATATAATTTATGAAGTGATCACCCCAATAAATCTAATACCCATCTGACTCCATAAATAGTTATTACACTATTATTGACTATATTCCCTGTGATGTACTTTACAACCCCATGACAATTCTGTAACTACTAATTTGTACTTTTTTTAAATATATATTTTATTGATTTTTTACACAGAGGAAGGGAGAGAGATAGTCAGAAACATCAATGAGAGAGAGACATCGATCAGCTGGCTCTTGCACGCCCCCCACTGGGGATATGCCCGCAACCAAGGTACATGCCCTTGACCAGAACCGAACCTGGGACCTTTTAGTCCGCAGGCCGGAGCTCTATCCACTGAGCCAAACCGGTTTTGGCTAATTTGTACTTCTTAATCCCTTCACTTTTTCACCCATTCCCCAACCTCCTTCCCATCTGGCAACTGTTCTCTATTTCTATGATGAATCTGTTTCTGTTCTGCTTGTTCATTTTGTTTTTTAGATTCCATATATAAGTGAAATCATATGGTATTTGTTTTTATCTAACTATTTCACTCAGCAAATACTCCTTAAGTTCATCCATGTTGTTGCAGATGACAATATTTCATTCATTTTTGTGATATTTTTAAGAACAATAACAGAGCATTAGAGGACAGGGCTGTAAAGTAGTAGATGACTATATTTAAGATATTGTAGTAGTTTTCTAAGAATGCCAAAACAAATTACTACAGATTGAGTGTCTTAAACAAAATAATTTTTTCTCATTCTCAAAGACAAAGGTGTTAGTAGGGTTAATTTCTTCAGAGATCACTCTCCTTGGCTTTTCCTTCTTTCCTCACATAGTTTTTCCACTGTGTGTGTCTGTACCTAATAATCTCTTTTCATTAGGATACCATACATAATAGATTAAGGACCATCTATATCACCTTACTTTTTCTTAACTATTTCTTTAAAGCCCTGTATCCAAATACAGTCACATGTGAGGTACAGAGGAAAAAAATATCAACATATGAATATTTGCAAGGGTGCAATACAGACAATAAAACATGGTGTCTATATGCTTTCTGATAGGTGTTTCTGGTTTCTTAGGATATAGTTCTAGAAGTGGGATTACTGGGTCAAATAGGAGTTCTATTTTTAACTTTTTGAGAAAACTCCAAACTGTTTTTCACAGTGGCTACACCAGTCTGCATTCCCACCAGCAGTGCATGAGAGTTCATGTTATTCCACATCCTCATCAGCACTTGTCATTTGTTAATTTGTTGATGATATCCACTCTGACAGGTGTGAGATGGTACTTCATTACTGTTTTTATTTGCATCTCTCAAATGAGTGACTTTGAGCATGTTTTCATATCTCTCAGTCTTCTATATGTCCTCTTTTGAAAAGTGTCTACTTAGATCCTTTGCCCATTTTTTTGATTGGGTTGATAATCTTCCTTTTGTGAAGTTGCATGAATTCCCTTATGTTCATAGCAGCACAATTTACAATAGCTAAAATTTGGAAACAGCCTAAGTGCCCATCAGCAGATGAGTGGATTAAAAAAAACTGTGGCATATCTACACAATGGAATACTAATACTGCTATAAAAGAAGGGACTTGTACCATTTGTCAACAGTATGGATGGAACTGGAGAGCATTATGCTAAGTGAAATAAGCCAGTCGGAGAAAGGTAAATATCACATGATCTCACTCATAAGTGGGATATAATGATCAACATGTGAACAAAAATGTATCCAGAGACAAAGTAGCACTGAGCAGACCATCCAACCTAGAGAAGAAGACTGGGGAGTGAGGGTTTGAGATCAACCAAAGGACTTATAAGCATGCACATTAGCATGACCAATGTACACAAACACTGGGGTAGTGGGGGCTTAACCTTAGGGGTGGGAGTGGCTAAGGGAGGTTTAACTGGGGGAAAAAAGGAGACATGTAGTACTTTAAACAATAAAAAAGTGGTGTCAATTTAAAATATGTTGTTATACCTTTAGAATGTTTCATGCAATCCCCATGTTAATCTCAAAGAAAATATCTATAGGCTATACACAAAAGGAAATGAGAAGAGAATCAAAGTATGTCACTAAAAATGTCAATTTAAACATAAGAAAAGATAGTATGAAGGGAACGAAGGACAAAAGAGTTAAAAGACAAGAAAACAATAAACAATAAAATGACCAGGAAGATATAACACTTATAAAAATATATTCACCAAACATCAAAGATCTAAACTGTATAAAGCAAATACTGACAAAAATTGAAGGGAGAAATAGTTCTAAAATAATAGTAGGAGACTTCAATACCCTCCTTTCAATGATGGATAGAACATACAGAAGATCAATAAGGAAATACAGGACTTGCACAACCCAACTGGATCTAACAGACATATATAAAACATTTCACTTCAAAACAATAGAATAGACATTTTTTCTCTTTTTTCTTTATTTTTTATTAATCCTCACTAGAGAATATTCTTTCCATTGATCTTAGAGTGGAAGAGAGGGAGGGAGAGAGAGAAACATCAATGAGAGAGAGACATAGCGAATGGATATCTCCCTCACCTGCCCAAACTAGGGCCAGGATCGAATCTGCAAGCCAAGTACATACCCCTGACTGGGAATGAAACCTGCGACCCCTTGATGTGTCGGCCAACATTTCAACCACTGAGACACAATAGAGAGGGCCACATTTTTCTTAAGTTCAAAAGAAGCGTTCTCCAGAACAGACCATATGTTAGTCCACAAAAAAAGTCTTAATAAACTTTAAAAAAGAAATTATAGCCCAGCTGGTGTGACTCAGTGGTTGAGTGTTGACCTATGAACCAGGAGGTCATGGTTTGATTCTTGGGCAGGGCAAACGCCTGGATTACAGGCTCATTCCCCAATGGAGTATGCAGGAGGCAGCCGATCAAAGATTCTCTCTCACCATTGATGTTTCTAGCTCTCTCCCCCTCTCCCTTTCTCTCTGAAATCAATATATAATATCAAAACAGATAAAGACACAAGAAAATAAAACTACAATATTCATATCTCTTATGAATACTGATCCAAAATTCCTTAACAAAGTAGTGGCAAACAGCACTCAACAGTATAATATAAAGATTATATACCATGAAAAAGTAAGATTTATTCTTAGAATGCAAGAATGGTTCAACATACGCAAAACCAAACAATGTAAAAAAAAAGCACATTAGCATAATGACTGGGGAAAACATATGATCATCAGAAAAGACACATGACTAAATTCAACAACCTTTCATGATAAAACATAATCAATATACATATTAGGACTAAGAGGATAGTACCTCGACATAATAAAGGTAATATATGAAAGGTTAAAGACTGAAAGCATTTCCTCTAAGATAAGGAACAAAACAACAGTGCTTACTCTTGACACTTTTGTTTTAAAGAGGACCTCCTGTCTTATCCAGAAAAACTAAGCAGGAAAAATAAATAAAAGGCTTACAAATAGAAAATAAATAAGTAAAATCACCATTGTTTGCATACAACATGACCTTATATGTATAAAACTCTAAAGATTCCAAACACAAAAAAAGTTAAAATAAGTTCAAAAAGTTTAATATTCAAAACAACACAAAAAACTACTTTTTATATAAATAACAATTATCCGTTCAAAATGAATTTGAGAAACAATTCTATTTATAATACCTTCAAAAAAGATAACATACTTAGCAGTAAACTTAACCAAGGAGGAAAAAGACTTGTACACATAAAATTATAAAATGCTGTTGAAAGAAATTAAAGTAGATACAAAAAGTGGAGAAAGATATTTACTTTTCATAAATTGAAAGACAATATTGTTAAGATGGCAATACTACCCAAGTGATCTGCAGATATAATATAATCTCTGAAATAACGTCTCACTGGCCGTTTTTACAGAAATAGAAAAACTCCATGCTAAAATCCATATGGAATCTCAAGGAACTCCTTATAGCTAAAATAATCTTGAAAAAGACAGACAAAATTGGAGGCCTCACACTTCCTGACTTCAAAACATATTACATTACAAAGCTACAGAAATCAAAATAGTGTGGATGCTAGCATAAAGACAGATAAACTGACCAATGAAATAGAATAGAGAGCTTAGAAGTAAACACATATATCAACAAACAATTATTGATAAGCATACTAAGATCATTTAAAGGAGTGAGGACAGTCTTTTCAAAAAAAATGGTGCTGAGAAAATGAAATATCCATATATAAAAGAATGGAATTGGATAATTATCTTACATTATATACAAATATTAACTCAGAATGTTATGTTGTGCTATTTTACCAAAATTTTTAAAAATAATAGAGGATTCCCAAAAGCCTTTTCCACATTTTTTCCAATAGATTACTGTAATACAGTATAACTGAGATAATATTGATACAGTCAAGGTAGCAAAAATTTCCTCAGCATAATGAGTAATCCTGTTGTCCTTTTATAGCTACATCCATCTCCATCATTCCACCCTGTCCTTAACCCCTGGCAACCTTTAATTTTAGCCATTAACCATTAATTTTATATTTTCAAAAATTTATATAAATGGAAGTATACAGAATGGAAACTGTCAAATTAACCTTTAAAACTCAGCACAATTCTCTCCAAGGTGCTATATATATCAATAAATCATTCTTTATTGCTGAGTAATATTCCATGGTATAGATATACCATAGTTTGTGAACAATTTATCTGTTGAAGGAATATTTGGGTTATTTTTAGTTTTGGGTTATGATGAATAAAATTGCTATAATATTAGTATATAGGCTTTTTGTGAACAAAAGCTTTCATTTGCTTTTATATGTACCCAGGAGTACAATTAGTACAATTGTTGGATCATATGTTAGTTGCATGTTTAGTTTTCTAGGAAAGGAAAAACCTGTTTTCCAGAGTGGCTGAACTATTTTATTTTACATTATTATTATAAAATAAACCAAAGATGGCTTCTGCATATTGGCCTTATGTTCTTTACTTCTTCATAGCAGACTGATTCCTGTTAGCTGAAAGGCCACCAGTACCAAACTCAAATTTTTAACCCTTCAAATTGTTTTAAACATAGCTCAAATAAGCAGATTTTAGCCATTTAAAGCTTAGTGCTTTGTATATCCTAAAAAAGTGCACCAAGTATCTGCTAACCATAGATAAGATAAATCTTGGGGTAATAACTGAACAGGTGTTCCAAACCACCAGACATATTGGGTTCTGCTAAGGGGTGCCCATCAGGACACAGCCTAAAGAAGAGGCAGAAGCTTGGGGGAGATGAGATAGAAGGGAGGATCCTGTGGAAGAGAACTGGTGCCCACTAGAGGAAAAGGCAGCAAAATATCAAGATAGAGATGAGAATAATTTATTTACCTTCTGCTATCTTGGTAACCATTTGCAAAGTAAAACTTATAGGAAAGGTACAAGGGCGAGGCCAAGAAGGAGGGACTGATTCTCAGTTGGAGAAAGACTTTTCTTCTCTCTTGTCCTGAGGCCCAGTCTCTCCTTAAAGACCTAATCCTAGAACATTAGATCTAGTAAGGAACAAACTTCACTTAAAGGGGCTAAAATAAACAACTGGTTGCCATAGTTCAAGATAGAAAAGTGGTATCCCTACTAAAGAATGCCACACAATTAGTGTGAAAACTGGGAATGACCCACAGAGAAGCCTTTTAACTACAGTCCATATATACTTTGTTGATGTGGATTTTTATGATTTGGAGGGCTGCCTATTCTATGGTAGGCCTCATAAAGACTTGGGCAGACTATAAAATGAAAATGTAGGCTGAGGCCAAAGATCTCCTCCATCATCTTGAGGTTTATGTGGTGACGGATTGATGCATTATGGCATGCAGCATGATGACTTGGAAATTCCAAAGGAGACTGGAGTCTCGAGTCTATCCAGTTGTTTCTTGGGGGGGAGGGGAGTCTCTAGATAAGTATAAGTCCTTTTTATGGGTCATGATAGCTAATGCTAAGACAAGAAGTCATAGCTGCCCTATATTTAATAGAAACTCATGAAAGACAAAAATTTGGAGTCAAATGTTGCTTATTAATTCTGTAAGCAATACTCCATCTGATCTAAATTGAAATTGCTATCAATAGTGATTCCTCTCTCCTCTAGGCCAAACAAAACACCTGTAACCAGGCCCCCACTTAAATGTGAACTATGATATTAATGAGATGTTATACTGGATCATAGGAGACAAGGAAAATTCAAATTGGGTGACCTTTGGTAAATTGGTAGAGCAATTCAGTATTTACTAGGGTTAGATTACAATCCTCAGTGGGCATCACCTTCAAAGACAGCCTTCCTTTGAATCCTAACCCTGATTTCCTCCAGGGAGTCTTCAGAACTTAGGAAGAACCACTCTACCACTTCTGTTGGTAAGCACATCATAGAAGGGATGGTTGCAGAAGTTGGCCACTTCTGGCACACAATCATCCCTTTAACCATATTAACTATAGTTTGGGCAACCCCCTAAAAAAATCACTGGCTGGCTCTATTGGACATAGTTGCCAAAATCTCCCTAATGCTAGGAATCACACTCATGCTATTAATAGACCCCCCCACAAACCCTCCCCACCCAGGAGGTGATCAGGTTGGAAAGAGTAATTAAATTAATTAAAGAAGTAATTACCCACTAAACTACTAAAATTGTCTTAGTTCTTCAAAAATATGATTCTGTCCTGTTTGTTACCATTCCCCAACCCCACCAAGACCATCCTTTTCCCATTATTGGCTTGGACTCCTACGGTCAGCAAGTACCTAATAGAAGAACCTTAAGGCTTTTACACTATTGTTGGGCACCACACAGTGGAAACCAATTACCTTCTATTGCTGGTGCAGGTGGTAAATATGGCACAATACTGTCCAAGGCAACTGGATAGACTTGAGACTCCCTTGGACAAACCTTTCAACTCCAAGGATAAACCTTTCAACTCCCTGGTATGGCCCAGGCTATAAAGTTACCACTAATAGGTGGAAATAAGTTAGAAAGAGTTGAAAAAAAACCTGTTCTTTTGTTAGAGCACCTCTACCAGATATCTTCACTTTAACATCCAAAGCAACATATATAAATGTTTTGGAGTTACAGACGTGACTAACATGTTCTATTCAAGTACAAATTTTGCAGGACAGTCAACCACAATTTTTTTTCTTTTGCCTTTGAGGGTCAAAGCATATCTTTTCCTGGTTGCCTATGTGATATGTAAATAACTCTTTGAGCATACGTATGCTTTGAAGACAGGACCTAGATGACAGTTCCACATATCAATAGAAACTCACTTTTGCCATTGTATTGATGACAGTGGACCTGACTAGGACACTTTCACAGGCCATCACAACTGGGAATAAACCCCTCATGTACAAGGGACAGGCAAATGCCCTGCAGAAGTACAAGATTTCTTCCAATATGTTAAATTTTAAGCCTACATTTAGAACTCAGAAGGGTGAATTGGTATTACCAACCTGGTAAAAGACAAGCTCTTAGTACTGCAACCTCCCACATTGGTACCAAAGGTCCAACATTTGATAGGAATATTTGGATTCTGGCTCCAACACATTATTCACCTTCAATATTTGCTGGCCCCATCTGTTAAGGCACTTGTAAGTCTTCTACTATTCAGTGAAAATATAAGCAATAATGGGCACTGGATTAAACAAAGGTTATTACTTTGTCTTTCCCTTGAGTGCCCTAAGGGTAGGCCTTACAATTTGAAGTTTCTGACACCCCCAAATTTCTCTTGAACAAATGGACAGATGAATTCCTTTCCATGGGCTTTTAGTGTCAGCAACTCCCAGACTCAGCTCAAAGGTATTCACTAGTAGAAGAGCAAATCCTGGTGAGTACTGAGTACTTATCAAAAGTGAAGCCTTAAGAAAAGCCAATTACACTACAGACCCACATTTCTATTATGCCCTGGGTAATGGGAAAAGGTCCACATTAAAATGGATAAGCAAGAGAGGACTCCTAATTAAAATATAAATGGTATCTAGAAGATTAAGTGAAACCAAACTCTATTTAAGACTCTCAACTTTAGCTGAAACCGGTTTGGCTCAGTGGATAGAGTGTCAGCCTGCGGACTGAAAGGTCCCAGGTTCGATTCCAGTCAAGGGCATGTACCTTGGTTGTGGGCACATCCCCAGTAGGGAGCATGCAGAAGGCAGCTGATCCATGTTTCTAACTCTCTATCCCTCTCCTTTCCTCTCTGTAAAAAATCAATAAAATATGTTTTTAAAAAAGACTCTCAAATTCACAAAGAAATAGCCACATATCTTGCTATTGCATTTAACTGGTCAAAAACCTGAGAAATGCCTCTGACTCTAGATCAGTGAGGACTGAATGTGGGATGGTCAGTACTCACTGAACAATAAAAGTAATAGCTTTTCTTCATTAATGGAGTGAGCACAGAATATATGGGGGCCAGACAATTCAATTTGCCCTTCTTCAAACCTATAATTTCTACCCAAGTGTCCATCAGTAGATGAATGGATAAAAAAGTTGTGGGATATTTACACAGAATACTATGCAGCTGTAATAAAGATGGCTCTCTTGCCCTTTGGGATGACATGGATGGACCTGAAAATATTATGCTAAATTTGAAATAAGCCAATCTGAGAAAGAAAAATATAACATGATCTCACTTATTTGTGGAATCTAATGAACAGAATGAATTGACCAACAAAATAAGTTGCATGGAGGCATGGAACAGACTGACATACCTCAATGTGAGGTTGGGGGGATGAGAAAAGATAAACCAAAGAACTTATATACATATATTCATAGCCCATGGACATGGGCAATAGGATAGTGAAGACATGAGAGGTAGGGGCTGGGAGGGGGGAGAGGATGTTGAAGGAGGCATATCTACAATTCTGCTAACAATAAAAGGTATATTAAAAACACTTTAATTTCTATGTAGGAATAGATCAAAGTACCCAATGGACTGACCTTCATGCAATACTCATGACAATAGAGCATGCCCTTGAGAATTATTTTCCTAAGGTCCACATTTTCAATAATGCCTGGATTGTGGCTAGTAGGCTTACTATTTGGTCAGCACTGCAGAAAAATCAAGGCTAAAAAATAAAGAAATTTGTAGTAAAGAGATGAGAGGGTGGGGAATTACCACATTGGCTCCCACTCTGGGATCCTGATGCACCATACGTTGGCTCATGCCAATCAAGACATAGAGAAGGTACAATATTTTGTCAATGCTTATTAAAAACCACCACATCAGGTAAACCTCTCAAAGGACAGAGAGTCTTCAGAACTTATGAATGAACCACTCTACCACTTCTATTGGTAAGCACGTCATAGGTCAAAGCATTTGGGTATTAATTGGGTTTCAGAACTAGATTGTTATAGAAAAGTTAAACCAGCACAGAGACATTTACACAACGCCAGTAGAGACTGTATCATATGCTAGAAATCAAGACACTGGGACTACTACATGATAGGAGAAAGTTATAGAGAAAGACCACATCACAAATGAAAAATTTCATTAGGCCCCTCCCTGCAGTAGACAGATACATTAAATATGCCTCTGTAGTAGATAGCTACAGAGGCCTTCTGTTGGGTTATCAATGCTAAGGTTACATGCTGATGTTATTGAGTGGTTTATAAACAGCTTTGCAGACTTTGGAAATTCTATAATTACATAGTCAGATCAAGGTGCACACTTCACCACAAAGCAAATATTGCCAGGACTGTCCAGCAGACCTTGAGCAATAGATAAACAGATTACTCTGACACACGTTTCTGTGAAAGAGAAGGCTAAGGGGCTGTTTGGCTTTTGGAAGGAAAACATACTCGATTGCCTGTCTAGTCAAGCTTTTATTGTAACAACAGCTTGAACTAAAATTAACCTCTAGATACAATCAGCAGGGTAAGTATCCTTGAGAAAGTATATGCTTCTACAAGGTCAGGTCTTTAAAGATTAAACAGAGATTCTAAAAAAACACCTGGTGAGTTGGACTTGTTTGGAAAAGTCAAGGCAGGGGCTGCCACCCTTAGCAAGATCCCCCCAAGAGGCCTCCAACCTTTCAGAGAATCCTCCTTACAGACTTTCCAACCAAGTGCCATGCTTTTCCACATCTCCCACCTTTTTGTTTTGCTGGCTGTAGAAATCAGAGGAAGGCAGTGAGCTTTCTGCTTTGGAAGGTCAGGATTTGTGAAGCACATTCATTGCTCAAGTTCTGATTTTGTAGACTATAAGGAAAACAAAGAGAATTACAATGACAGCAATGGTTAGTCCAATCAGGTACTAATTCATTTTAGAAAACCATGTGGTAAGTTCTATCCACTCTAAATGCTCTTTTACCACATTCCAAGCAGTAGTCTGTTTTTCATGTTTATTGATAGCAAGTAAGGAGTCTCTAATTTACCTTTGCAACATGTTTACTTCTTCAGTAAGATTATTATGAAAGACTCCCTATAGATCCTTTTAAACATCAATCCACTGATGGTGACTACTGTTCAGTTTTAAAGGGGTCATACATATGTGTGTATGCTCCTAATCACAAGTAAGCACTTGCCTGTGTGCTATAGTGTCCTGTCTTTCCCCTAGACAGTCAATGGCTACCTCAATTCCCTATAGTCTAGCTAATGTTTTTTCTATCTATGTGTTGTTGTATAGTGATTTTTTTTTAGTTACATTGTAGGACAGATTGTCTATAAATGTGGCGGTCTGCACAGACCCAGAAAGGGCCGCCACAATGATGCTGGCAGTAGTAAGAATGACAACAGCCAAGATGATGGCTGCAATGAGCATTCCCAAAAACTTTTGGGGCATAACTGGCTCAACGCTCTTTCTAAGACTTCAATAGCTGCTGAGCCTTGCCATTTCCTGCTGATATTAACAGGTATCAGGATTTCTATTTGTCTTTTAGGTAGCATAATACTGCTTAAGTTCAATGAAATGATATTCTTGGTGGTAATACAGGATGCAAAATAAGCTCATTCTCCAACCTGTACTAGAAAAGATAAACTATGGTTTATTAGTAGACTAGAGGGCCAATACATGAAATTCATGCAAGAACAGGCATTCCCTCCTCCAGCTGCCGGCAGCGGCTTCCCTCTGATACTGGATATCTGGGCTTCCCTCCGGCACCCAAGATCCAGGCTTCCTTCTGGCACCTGAGACCCGAGCTTCCAATAAACAAACATAGTAAAGTTGAAGGATATAAAATCAATGTACAAAGTCCACTGCTTTCCTATACACTACCAATGAAACTTCAGAAAGAGAAATGAAAAAAACACAACACACAATTCTTTTTGCAGTTGTAAGAAAAAATAAAATATGTAGTAATAAAATTAACAAAGGACATGAATGATCTTTAAACTGAAAATTACAAAGCATTAATAAGAAATTGAAAAAGACACAATGAAATTGAGGAGAAACCAAGATGGCAGCATAGGTGAACACCTAAGCTGCTGCCTTGAACAAGAATTTCAAAATTACAACTAAAATACAGAACGAATACCATCCAGAACCACAGAAAGCTGTCTGAGTGAAAATTCTACAACTAGAAGTAAAGAGGGGGACTCACAAAGACTCAGAGGAGCTGTAAAAAGCTGAGGTACAGAGACATGCTCGTGGAGAGGACAGGTGGAGAAGGGTCTAGCTGGCTTCCTCTAGTGGGAGGGAGACAGAAAATCCCAACTGCACAGAACCCCAGCTCCAGGCAAGACTCATAGGGGGAGTCTGGACTGTTGTGTAAACGAAGGAGTGCATGGAAACTTAGGGGAGCCACAAAAGACAGAAGTCTGGGGGCTCGTGAAAATGCACGCAAAAGTGCACACAGAGAGTGCTGACTGCTGACTGTGCCTGGCTTCCTCTAGCAGGAGGAAAACAGAACCTCACAACAGCACTGAAATCCAGGACCAAGTGCACTGAACCCCAGTTTCGGGTGAGACCCTGGGGACCCAGACTCATACAGGTCCCTAGAGTGCATGGAAACTCAGGGGAACCAAAAAACAGAATTTCGGAAGCTCACGTGCGCATGCTTGCGAAAGGCAGAGGTCTGGAGGCAAGCCCACATGTGCAGACACAGCTGATCCTCACAACCAATTGGCTTGGAGGTCAATTCCCCCCAGTGATACCAACAACAATCAAGAATTAACTACAAGACTGTACACACAGTTCACAAAGGCACGCACCCAAGAGTGTCCACCTCAGGTAACTGGAGAGGCAGAGCTACTGGGCCACATAGGACAGCTAGCACACAAAGCTACTCTACCAACTCAGGAAAGCAGCAGAATATGCAGAGACTAAAGAATAGATCACAAACGAAACAAATGGAGGAAAAAAAGCGACTGGATATAGAGTTCAAAACCACGGCTATAAGGCTTTTTAAGAATTTCCTAGAAAAAATGGATAAATTTAACGAGACCCAAGAGGAGATGAAAAAGGACCAACTAGAAATTAAACATACACTGACTGAAATAAAAAATATTATACAGAAACCTAACAGCAGACTAGAGGATCGCAAGAATTAAGTCAAATATTTGAAATACAAAGAAGCAGAAAACACTTCACTGGAAAAGCAAAAAGCAAAAAGAATAAAAAAGTATGAAGATAGTGTAAGGAGCCTCTGGGACAACTTCAAGTGTACCAACATCAGAATTATGGGGGTGCCAGAAGAAAAGAGAGAGCAAGACACTGAAAACCTATTTGAAGAAATAATAACTGAAAACTTCCTCCACCTGGTGAAAGAAATAGACTTTACAAGTCCAGGAAGCACACAGAACCCCAAACAAAAGGAATCCAAAGAGGACCACACCAAGACACATCATAATTAAAATACCAAGAGCAAAAGATAAAGAGAGAATATTACAAACAGCAAGAGAAAAACAGTTAGTTATCTACAAGGGAGCACCCATATGATTGTCAGCTGATTTCTCAACAGAAACTATGCAGGCCAGAAAGGAGTGGCAAGAAATGTTCAAAGTGATGAATAGCAAGAACCTACAACCAAGATTACTCTACCCAGCAAAGCTATCATTCAGAATTGATGGGCAGATAAAGAGCTTCACAGATAATAAAAAACTAAAGGAGGTCATCAGCACCAAACCAGTATTATATGGAATGCTGAAAGATATTCATTAAAAAGAAGAAAATGGTAATGATAAAAATTATGAACAACAAATACATATCTACCAACTAGAGAATCTAAAAGTCAAGTGAATTGCAAATCTGATGAACAGAATAAACTGGTGAATATAATAGAGGGGCATATAAAGGGAGTGGACTGATAATTCTCAGAGGGAAAGAGGTGAGGGGATGTGCAGGGAGAGACTGGACAAAAATCATACACCTATGGATGAGGACAATGGAGGGGAGGTAAGGGTAGAGGGTGGGGTGGGAACCAGGTGGAAGGGAGATATGGGGGAAAAAAAGAGGAACAATTGTAATAATCTGAACAATAAAGATTTATTAAAATTAAAAAACACACAATGAAATTGAAGGATATTACATGTTCATTGATTAAAAGAATCCACATACTTAAAATGTCCATATTACCCAAAGCAATATACAGATTTAATGCAATCCCCATCAAAATCCTATATATTGGGCTTAGTAATCAGAAGCAAGGGTTTAAAGAGGAAAATGTGTTAAGTGTGCGAACTCCAGGGCTGTATGCAAGTCTGTGCAGTCTTTTTTCCCTCTTGTGTCTAAGCAGCTGGCGCACTTTTAAAATTTTTAGGCTGTCCTTTTGCGTCAGATCAAAATCATTTGCTTTATATAGATCCCTTCTGTTATCAGCTCTGAGGACCCCTTTCCACATTCACAGGTCACACCAGCCCTAACAGCCATGGATTTTTTCTAGGCACAGACTTACCCCAGTCTCCAATTCCCACAGTGCATGTGTTTCTCTCTCTTACCGGGGCCAGAGGCCTCACCTTATCCCAGGAGAAATCTGACCTTTCCATGGTGGAGTGTAGAGCTCCTGTGAATCCATGTGTTTGTGTCAATTGGGGACCGGTGTCCTGGGGTTCACAGCTGTTCGGTGGGTGCCACAGTTGTAGATTTTCAGGATTCCAATAACATCCACTTTCCCCTTTAAGAGGGCATGGTCGCACCCGACTGGTGGCTCTGGGAGGGAACCCAGAAGCAGTGGAGGCTGACTGCTCAGGGGAGGCCTGTCTAGCAGTCCCCCATCTTCTCTTGGAGTATATCTGTGCCTTAACTCACCAAAAAACACTTCCTATGTGACCTTCAGCTGTTCTTTCTATCTGCTCTGGGACAAGGCTCAGGACATGTCTGTCTCATCCCTTGCCATTTTTTTCCCTCTTGAACTTATATTCTTAAATGTTCTAAAATGCCACCAATTCTAGGAAGCCTTCTTTGCCCCAGAATGGGTTTATGTTCTTTTGTTTGTATTTCCCTTTGTCTTAATACTTATCAAACTATACTGTCATCATTGATTTTCTTTCTATAAAAGAAATCAGCATACTATATCTGATTCAATATAGTCTGCTTAATACCTGGCCGATTGCCTGGCCCAATGTTTGTTGATGAAGGGAAAGTGAATGAATGGAAACAAATGTCTAGGAATGGTAAACAAATGAAATTAGGTGGATACACACCAGTGGAAGAGAATACGTCTTGAATTTTAACTTCTTTAAGGGTAAAGCATTTTATGGGCCTTTAGCACCAGCTCAGTGTCTGTAGAACATTGTTTGGTAATTTTTAGATATTTCTTGATTGTTCTGATAACATGGTTAAAGCCTCAGTGAGGCTGTCTGCCTTGTATCAGACACTAGATTAATGTCAGCCCTTGTACCACCCTTTTTTAAAGAACATAAATCTGCACCTTTCTTTATTCTTATAAAAGGTTAAAGGATGAATTTTCTTCCCTCTGCCTGGATGCCCTCTTCAACACACGGTTCTGTCTAGCAAACTCCTATTCATCCCTAAAAATTCATCTTCAAATGCTGCCTATTTCTGGATGCTTGTCTTAACTCCTTCAAGCAGAATTAAGCACTTTTTCCTCATGGTCTTTGATGCCTTGTTCATCCCTGAAATATTTAACAATTTGATATAATTATTTATACACTTTAAGGCAGATATAATATTCTAATAATTTTTGTAGCCCCAGCACCCTAGCACAGTATCTGGAATACTTATTTCCTGGTGAAAAGAGATATACTCCATATTCAACTTACTGTTCCTTCATACACAAGAATGTATTGTGTTTTGATAAATCTAACCCTAGTGACCTCTCTTAGTATCCTCATTTAAAATTAAGGTATCTTTACCTTTGAGAAAACTTGTGGCTCATGAATATCCATTCCTTTTCAATCAGGATCTTCATTTTTATACCAAAAAAAAAAGTTTGCATTAGGAAAATCATAAAATAAATTAACCATACAGATATAAAATCAAAGTATTTTGCTAAAATGGACTTTATACAAGTTTAGATTGAACTGATAATAAATAAAGTTAATTTCCCAAATGATAACTAAGTAACTTGTATTTCCTTTAAAGGCCTGTACATGCTTCCTTTAAATTTCAAATGCTCTCAGGAGAAATTATTCTGGATGTGTATCCAGTATCACATTGCTTTTGACTTTTACATGATGTGTGACAAGCTATTTGAGCCATAGATAAATGCAATTCTGATAAAAAATAATATTAAATTCAACCTATAAAAAAACAGAACTTCAAAATTAGTACTTGGGATGATATTAAATTCAACCTATGAAAAAACAAGACTCCAAAGTTAGCACTTGAGTTTGTACCAAGATTTGTTCTTGGTACAAACCTATTTTCAGCATTTTTAAAAAAAATAATTCTTAAAAACCAATTTTTTAGAAAAATCAATTAAGAAGCCTTAGATTCAGAGCCAGAAAACAATCGTGAGTCTGACATCCAATCAGCTGATATGTGGAAGATGATGAACCCATCTAATAGCCTATTTAACAGTCATCATCTTAGCTTTGCAAACTTTTTAGTCACTCCTACCATTTATAACAGCCTATTACATACAACTTACCTTCTGATAGGTAAAAAAAAAAAAAAACAAAAAAAAAACAAAAAACTATGTTGGATATACAACAGAAAGTATATAGACTGCAAATGCCTAATTTAGTAGAAAGAAGCTAAGATTTGGAACTTTTTCTTGTAGAAAACAAATTGGTTGAAAGTTCTTTATTTATCCATAATCTGTCACTTATGCAAAGTAAAATATCAATTGTTTACTTTCTTACCGTGAGACCTTTGAATGTCCTATAAAACGGATCTAGAAGGATGCTGGCCACAGAGCAGACTTGTGCTGTGCTGTTCCACCCATTAGAACAGTGGACTAAGACATTGGCCTTTTCTACCTTCACTGCCTATAAAGAAAAGAGGTAAAAAGTGGCATTTATATAGCATGCTGGGTTAATAAAGTAGGCTTGCCAAATAGCATCCCTATAGCACAGAGAACCTTGTCTTACTGGGCTACATTAATTTCTTCTCATAATATTGGCATCCTCTATAGGGAATGAAAAAAATATATATAAAGGAGTGCAACAAAAGGAGAACTTACCTAATGGGAAAGTAAAATCAAAACCCAACACATGATTCAGGATAAAAAAGAAAAATAAGTAAGTTCTAAATTCACCAAACTTCTGAAGAAGATAAGGATCAACTCTAAGAGAGAGGAGTGACAGGATGAAAAATTCATGCCCCAAAACATCTATTCCAGAAGAATTTTGCATTCCAATCCTAGATCTGACAAATAATTTCCTTTGGAGTCTTTAGACACTTAGTCTTACTAACATAAATTCTTCCAACTTAAGATGGAGAAGTTTACCTGTATTAGCACAGTTTCTGTGCAATCAGAATGATGTAAAATCTGGGAAGTTACTAAATCTGGGTAATTTTGGCAATGATAGATAATGAACATTCACTTATTCATTCTAACATTTAACTGTGTATCTGTCTGTGCCAGTTAATGTGCTATGTACTAGAGACACAAAGATGAGATTCAGTTCTACCTTCAAGGAACTCACAAACTAGAGTGATCACAGGTAAATAAATACAATATAGTGAAAAAATGCTTCTATAAAGCAATCTCTACTAACTATATCCTTTTGTAGGACTCAGGGAAGCTTAAGCCTTAAAGAAAGGGTAGGATTTACTCAGGTTAGAAAAGAGAAGAAATTAATTTATTCACTCATTCATTCCTCCACACATATAGCCAATAATTATTCCATGACTATACAAGAAACACTATGATGTGCACTGGGGATACAAAAGAGTCAATCACTTCCATGGATGACTACAAACCAATGGTAACTAAAACAATAAAAGTCCATACCAGGTACAACATGCACAAAATAACCAAAAACCAGGAGAACACTAAAGTGGGATTGTCAGATGATAGGCTTTGTCATATTGAAGAGGAAAGGACATTCAGGCAGAGTGCACAACATGACAGCATGTAGAAAGGCAAGGAGGTATGACATTGGTGAGAAATTCTAAGTACCTTGATTGAGGCTAAGCTTGGAGTAAGGAAGTGAGGAGAGACAGGTCTGCACAGGAGGGCAATGGTCAGACTAACAAGTGTTCATTTCATCTGGTAACAACAGGGAGCCATTGAGTTATTAAAAACAGAGGAGTTCCATGATCAGATATGCTCACTGTGGTGGCACTAAGGAGAATGGATTGGGTGGACATGAGTTTGGATTTAGGAAGACCAATTAGAGAGCTACTAAAATTGTGAAAGACAAAAAAGCCTGAAATAAGTTAATAGTATTGGGGCTAAAAAAGGAGAAGGGGGATGTTAAGGATGATTCTGAAATGTGTGGATAGCAGCACCATTAGTCTGAATACTGAACAAAGAAAAGACAAGTTTTAGTTTGTGTAGCGAGTTAAGATTTCAGTTTGGGCCATGGTAAGTCTCAAGAAGTTAAGGGACGTATAATGGAGAGTCAAGTGGATAATTGGATATGTGGATCTAAAGTTCAGTAGGGGCCTGGAAACCGGGCCTGTGTGTAGATTTGATCATTATATAATTAGAATAGGCAGTGGAAACTGTGGGCATGGCTGGTGCTGTGTAGCAGAGACCAAAGCAAGAAAAGGAAAGACCTGAAAAAGCAGTGACCTTTAAAGGGAAAGTAGAGGAAAGAGGGTTATACAGGAGTCAGCCTTTAAAAAAAAAAAAGCAGCCTGAAAGGTATAAAGAGAACCATGAAGGAATAGTTTGGTTAGAGTCAGGACTAGAAAAAAAGAACAACGTTGAAGGGATAAAAATACTAGATATAAAGCTATACTACAAATCCACTGTCCTCAAAACTGACTGGTACTAGCACAAGAAAAGACATATAAACCAGTGGAAACAGAACAGAGAACCCAGAAATCAATACAAGCCATTATGCTCAATTAATATTTGAAAAAGGAGGCAAGACCATGCAATGGAGTCAAGACAGTCTCTTCAATAAATGGTATTGGCAAAATTGGACAGATACATGAAAAAAATGAAACTAAACCAGCAACTTACATCATACAGAAAAATAAACTCAAAATGGATACAAGACTTATACATAAGACTCGAAACCATAAAAATACTAGAAGAATCCACAGGCAGCAAAATCTCAGACATATGCTGAAGGAACTTCTTCACCGATACTGCTCTTATGGCATTGGAAGCTAAAGAAAAAATAAACAAATGGGACTACATCAAAATAAAAAGTGTTTTCACAGCAAAGGAAACCATTAACAAAACAGCAAGAAAGACCACTACGTGGGAGAACATATTTGCAAATTTTATCACGGATAATGTTTTAATCTCCAACATCTACAGGCAACTTATAAAAGTGAATAAAAGGAAGATAAATGGTCCAATAAAAAAATGGCCAACAGACCTAAATAGAATCTTTTCAAAAGAAGACAGAAGGAAGGCCAAGAGACACATGAAATCATGCTCAAAGTCACTCGTCATACAAGAAATGAAAATCAAAACGACAATGAGGTACCATCTCACATTTCCAAAATAACTATCATCAACAATTCAATTAATGACAAGTGCTGGAGAGTATAAAAAAAAAAAAAGGAACCCTTCTTCACTGTTGGTGGGAATGCAGATTGGTTCAGCCACTATGGAAAACAGTATGGCATTTCCTGAAAAAAATTAAAAATAGAACTGCCATTTGACCCAGTAATATCACTTCTAGGAATATATCCCAAGAAAACAGGAACACCAATCAGAAAGAATATACACACCCCTATGTTCATAGCAGCACAATTTACAATAGCTAAGATTTGGAAACAGCATATATGCCTATCAGCATATGAGTGTATTAGAAAACTGTGGTACACCTACACAGTGGAATACTACACTGCTGTAAAAAAAAGAAGGAATTCTTGCCATTTGCAGCAGCATGGATGTAACTGGAGAGCTTATGGTAAACAAAATAAGCCAGTCAGTGAATGATAAATATCACACGATCTCACTCATTTGTGGAATATACAGAACATTATAAACTGATGAACAATAATAGATACAGAGGCAAAGAAGCATCAAACAGACTGTCAAATTATAGCAGGAAGGCAGAGGAAGGTTTGGGAGGGTGGGTAAGAGATCAACCGAAGGACTTGTGTGCATGCATATAAGCATGACCAATGGACAGAAGACACTGGGAGGGGAGGGAGAGGGCATGTGCTGGGGGTTAGGGGAGTCCAGGGGGAGGTCAATGGGGAAAAAGGAGACATTTGTACTACTATTTGTGATACTTTAAACAATAAAATAAAAAAAATAAATTCATGACTACAAAAGTGGTTCTAAGAGAAAGTGGCTTATAGTGTCAAATACAGCAAAGAGGTCAAAATAAGAACAAAGATTAAAGAATGATCCTTAGATTTGACAGGTCAATAGTGACCTTAGCAAGAGTAGTAGTAATGGTATGACAATATGATCACAGTGAACTAAAGAATGAAGGGAGGTCAGGAAATGCTAATAGGGAAGATCAACTACTTTCAAGAAGTAGAAGAAAATAAGAAAATGTAGGAGAAAGGTTTCTTGAAGAAGGAGGGGATGGGATTTAGAATACAGGTAGAGAGATAAGTCTTACACAGAAGATGAGGCATCATTTCCTATGAGATAGCAAGGAAGGAGACAAAAAAAGAGTTGGTAAATATAATAGTAGAAGATGAGTATAATATTTTTATGAAGTAAGATTCATGCTTACATGTGCTTATAGAGAGGGGAGTAAAAGTGGAGTACAAGAATGAAAGGTACAAATTAGGAAAACAGGACCTGCTTGGTGGACAGCACTCAAGCAGAGACACATAAAATGATTACTAAGTGGCTTTAATGCTATATAACTACAGCTAAGATTATGAAGCATAAACTTGTGATAGAACCAATGAACATAGCTATGGGATCTATTTCTTTGTACAATGTTTAGTCATTAGGGTGTAAGCATCAACTATCATACTGTCAAACATATAAAAAGATTGATGAGCTCAGCCAGTGTGACTCAGTGGTTGAGCATAGACCTATAAACCAGGACAGCACAGTATGATGCTTCATCAGGGCACATGCCCGGGTTGCAGGTTCAATCCCCCAGTGGGGGGGGGGGGGCATGCAGGAGGCAGCCAATTAATATTTTTCTCTCATCATTGAAGTTTCTATTTCTCTCCCTCTTCCTTTCTCTCTGAAATCAATAAAAATATATCTTTTATAAAAATTAAATAAATAAGTAAATTGATGATAATCATTACTGGCAATTTGGAGAAATAGGTATTGTTGGCAGGAATAGAAACTGATGTGATGATTTGGAGGGCAATTTGGCCATGTCTAGATAAAGTTTGAAGTATTCATCCTCTGACTCAGAAAATTCACTTCTAAGAATGTTTACACATATATGTTCAAGGGCATTTGGTACAACAATGTCTTCATTTGTTAAAGAACTGGGAATGACTGAATTGCCCATTATCGGGGAACTATGGTAAATTCTCATCATGAAAGATGATATAGTCTTTGAAAGAATAAACTGACTAAATTGACCTGGAAAATGTCATTATACCTTAAGTATAAAGTATCAGATGCAGAACAATATGCATATCATAACCCCATTTTTACAAAGTAGTAATAATAGCATGTAAGTCTAGAGCTGCACTGTCGAATATGCTAGTCACTAGATACAAGTGACTATTTAAATTAAAATTCACCAAGATTAAATAAAATTTAGAATTCAGTTTCTCAGTTTCACTAGGCAAATTTCCAGTGTAAAATTTTCACATGTGTCCCTGCTGGCAGAGCTCAGGGGTTGAGCATCAAGCTATGAACCAGAAGGTCACAGTTCGATTTCCGATCAGGGCACATGCCTGGGTTGTGGGCTTAATCCCCAGTGTGGGGCTTGTAGGAGGCAATTGATCAATGATTCTCACTCATCATTGATGTTTCTATCTCTCTCCCTCTCCCTTCCTCTCTGAAGTCATTAAGAATATCCTAGGTAATAAAAGAGGAATATGCAAATTGACCATACCTCCACCACATCCACAAGCCACACCCACCAGCCAATCAGGAGCAGGTATGCAAATTAACCCAACCAAGCTGGCTGCAGCCACGGAGAGAGCAGGAGGTTTGGGTTTCCCTAACAATGGAGGAACCCAAGCTTTCTGCTGCGCTGGCATGCCTTGGCCTCTGCTCAAGGCTACAAAGTTTCAATTAAAGAAGATAAATAAATCCCAGATACCAGGGCCTCTGCTTGGGTTGCCAGGAGGCACAGCCAGCTTGCAAACAACCACAGGCCCTTCATCTAGGCTGTCCTACAACCCAAGGGAACCCCCACCCTGATCCAGGACACTTTTCAGGGCAAACCAGCTGGCTCCCACCTGTGCACCAGGCCTCTATCCTATCTAAGGCTATATAATAAAAGAATAATATGCAAATTGGCCGTCACTCCAACACACAAGATGGCTGCCCCACATGGTCAAACATTACTTTCCCATGTGAACACAAGATGGCCACCGAAAGATGACCAGCAGAGGAGGGCACTTGGGAGGGACAAGGTCTGCAAAGGAGGGCAGTTGTGGATAATCAGACCAGCAGGGAATGACAATTGGGAGGGACCAGGCCTGCAAAGGAGGGCAGTTGGGGGCAATCAAGCCCTCAGGAGAGGGCAGTTAGGGGTGACCAGGCTGGCAGAGGAGAGAAGTTGAAGGCAACCGGGCCTGCAGGGAAGAGAAGTTGGGGTGGAGGGACCCAGGCCTCAGGGGAGAGCAGTTGGGGAGGACCAGACCTGCAGGGGGGGGGCAGTTATAGGTGATCAGGCCTGCAGGGGAGGGCAGTTAGGGGTAATCAGGCCTGCAGGGGAGGGCAGTTAGTGGTGATCAGGCTGGCAGGAAAGGGAAATTAGGGCAAACAGGCTGGCAGGGGAGAAGTTAGGCATCAATCAGGCTGGCAGGGGAATGGTTAGGGGGTGATCAGTCTGCCAGGCAGAAGCAGTTAGGGGGAATCAGGAAGGCAGGCAGGCAAGCAGTTGGGAACCAGCAGTCCTGGATTGTGAGAGGGATGTCTGACTGCCCATTTAGGCCCAATCCTACCGAGTTTGTGCCTAAATGGGCAGTCGGACATCCCTCAAGGGGTCCCAGATTGGAGAGGATGCAGGCTGGACTGGGGGACACACACCTTCATGCATGAATTTTGTGCACCGGGCCTTTAGTCAATATATAAAAGCCTAAGGGACAAGCTGACTATTCAACCAGCAGACCTATAGCTATGATGCACATTGAACACCAAGGGCAGAGGCTCAACGCAAGAGCTGCCAAACTGCAGTGACATGGCAGGTGTGGCTCTCTGGTGACGCACCCAGAACCTGGTCACCAAGTGTGCGCAGGTCACTGAGTGTACACGCACCGTGTTCTTGCACCACAGTTTCAGCTGTGCCACAGTTTCAACTGAGGCTACACACTAGTCCCCGCCTGCAGAACTCCTGGGTCAACGTGTTTCCATGCACATCTGCAGCGTGCCTTCACACCAGTTTGTGAAGCACCCTAGTCCCTGTGTTTGCACGTCAGGGTCGCCCCGTCTGTGGCATGCCCTCCTATCTGGTTTGTGGAGCTCCCTGGTCACTGGCGTTTGCGGTGCGCCCTTGAGGCTGCCACCCAAGGAGGGTTTTCAGCACATTTCTGGTGGTCCACCCCCTAAACAGTGCCTGGGAGCCACTGGGAACCCTCGCAGGTGTGATTTTTTAACTCAGGACAGCACAGCCATGCCTCTCCAGGGTGTAGGCCCCTGAAACACATCACCCCATCATATGAGTCCTGGGTTCCACTGTGTATTCCCGCTGGACACACGTGATCTAAATTAAAGGTGGAAAACAGTAAAAATAGGGACACTCCTCTCCACGGCTGCCAACTTCTAGACACCACAGTTGTGCTGCTCAAGCTCGCAGATCTACATCAAGAGAACCCAAATAGCTCAAGTAGGAAACTACAATAAATTAACAAACACAGGAGAACTGAGAGAATACACCAGTAGCACCATCCCCCCCCAAAAAAAAAACTTGGGTAGTAAAGTATTTGTATCTACAATTAAAACATTATAGGAAAACAGAGGAAGACGTAAAAGCAATCCACAAAGGAAAGAAAAAGAGGAACCACCAGTAAGGGAGTTAGATGAAATTGAAGTGAGCAGTCTTTCAGAGAAAGAATTCAGAGTAATGGTTTTAAGGATGTTTAAATAGATGGAAGACAAATACACACAACTCAACGACAATATCACATAACTCAATGAGAACTATAAGGAGCTGAATGAGAATGTCACTAACATGAAATGAAACCAAGATGAGATGAAAAATGACATAGCTACAATAAGGAACACAATGGAAGGCCTAAACAGTAGACTAAAAAAGGCTGAGGATCGCATCAGCGAATTAGAAGACAAGGTAGGAAAAACCACACAAACACAGCAACAACTGGTAAAAAGACTTAAAAAACAAGAAGAGATCCTAAGGGAATTTTGGGATAACACAAAATGAAACAACTTACGCTTAACTGGGATGCCAGAAGGAGTAGAAGAAAAGGAAGGAAGAAAAAACCTATTTGAAGAAATAATGACAGAAATTTTCCCTGATATTGGCAAGGAAAAGAAATATGAAAGTCCAAGAAGTACACAGAGTCCCAAACAAGCTGAACCCAAGAAAAACTGATGCCAAGACACATCATAATTAAATTGGCGAACACTAACGACAAAGTAGGATTCTTAAAGGCTGCCAGAGACAGAAAGTTACCTACAAGAGATCTCCTATTACAATATCGACTGACTTCTCAACAGAAACACACCAGGCCAGAAAGGAAGGAATGAAATATATAAAGTGATGCAAAACAAGGGTGTGAACCCAAGAATACTATACCCAGCAAGGGTATCATTCAAAATTGAAGGTGGAATCAGAAGCTTTACAGATAAGAAAGGGATAAGAGAGTTTATCACTACCAATCCAATAATGTAAGAAATGCTAAAGGGACTGCTGTAAATAGAAGAAAGAGAAAGGCAAAAAAAAAAATACAAACACTAAAGAAAAATATGACAACAAACATGAACTTGTCAATAATATCAAGAAACATAAATGGGATAAATGCAAGAGAATTACAGACCAATACCTCATGAACATAGATGCCAAAATCCTCAACAAATTCTAGCAAATAGAATCCAGCAGTACATCAGAAAGATAATACACCAAGATCAACTAAGATTTATCCCAGGGATGCAAGGATAGTACAATATCCGCAAATTAATAAACATGATACATCACATAAACAAATCGAGAGATAAAAACCACAAAGTCATATCAGTTGATGCAGAAAAAGCATTTAACAAAATTCCAACAGCCTTTCTTTTCTTTTTTTAAAATATATTTTATTCATTTTTTACAGAGAGGAAGGGAGAGAGATAGAAAGTCAGAAACACCGATGAGAGAGAGACATCAATCAGCTGCCTCCTGCATGCCCCACAGTGGAGATGTGCCCGCAAGCAAGGTACATGCCTCCAACCGGAATTGAACCTGGGACCTTTCAGGCCACAAGCCGATGCTCTATACACTGAGCCAAACCGGTCTCGTCCAAACACCCTTTCTTGATAAAAATTCTCAGCAAGGTGGGAATAGAAGGATCATACCGCAACATAATAAAAGCTATATATGACAAGCCCACAGCCAACATCATAATCAATGGGCAAAAACTAAAACCATTTCCCCTAAAAACAGGAACAAGACAGGGATGCCCACTCTCACTACTCCTATTTAACACTGTGCTGGAAGTATTAGCCATTGCTATCAGACAAGAAAAAAATAGATAAATAAAAGGCATCCAAATAGGAGAAGAAGAAGTAAAACTGTCCTTATTTGCAGATGACAGGATACTGTACATAGAAAATTCTAAAGACTCCATCAAAAAATCATTAGACTTAATAAATGAATTCAGCAATGTAGCAGGATACAAAATTAACACCAAGAAATCTTTGGCATTTCTATATACCAATAATGAACTTACAGAAAGAGAGACTAAAACAGCAATCCCATTTACCATCGCACCAAAAAATTAAGATACCTAGGAATAACATTAACTAAGGAGGTAAAAGAACTATATGCAGAAAACTACACAACTCTAAAAAAATAGATGGAGGGAGACATAAACAGATGAAAGAACATACCATGTTCATGGATTGGGAGAATCAATATCATCAAAATGTCCATTCTACCCAAAGCAATTTATAAATTCAATGCAATCCCTATGAAAATACCAAAGGCATACTTCACAGACCTAGAACGAACTTTCCAAAAATTCATCGGGAATGAAAAAAAGACCCCGAATAGCTGCAGCAATCCTTAGAAAGAAAAACAAAGTACGTGGGATCTCAATGCCAGATTTCAAGCTGTATTACAAAGCCACTGTTCTCAAAATTGCCTGGTAGTGGCGCAAGAACAGACACATAGATCAATGAAATAGGATAGAGAACCCAGAAATCAACCCAAACCACTATGCTCAATTAATATTTGACAAAGGTGGCACGAACATACAAAGGAGGCAAGACAGTCTCTTCAACAAATGGTGTTGGGAAAATTGGACAGAAACATGCAAAAAAAATGAAACTAGACTACCAACTTACACCATACACAAAAATAAACTCAAAATGGAAAAAGGACCTAAACATAAGACGGGAAACCATAATAATACTAGAGAAATCCACAGGCAGCAAAATCTCAGACATATGCAGAAGAAACTTCTTCACCAACACAGCTCCTCATGCAATGGAAACTAAAGAAAAAATAAACAAATGGGACTACTTCAAAATGAAAAGCTTTTGTACAGCAAAGGAAACCATCAACAAAAAAACAAGAAAGCCCACTGCATGGGAGAACATATTTGCCAATGATATCAATGATAAGGGTTTAATCTCCAACATTTACAGGGAACTCATACAATATCACAAAAAGAACATAAACCATCCAATCAAAAAATGGGCAACTGATCTAAACAGACACTTTTCAAAAGAAAACAGAAGGAAGGCCAAGAGACATATGAAAACCTGCTCAAAGTCACTAATCATAAAAGAGATGCAAATCAAAGAGATGCAGTTCCATCTCATACTTGTCAGAATGTCTATCATCAACAAATCAACAAATGACAAGTGTTGGCAAGGATGCGGAAAAAAAGGAACCATCGTGCACTGTTGGTGGGAATGCAAACTGGTACAGCCACTGTGGAGAACAGTATGGAGTCTCCTCAAAAAACTAAAATTGGAACTTCCATTTGACCCAGTGATCCCACTTCTAGGAATATACCCCAGGAAAGTAGAAACTCCAATCAGAAAGGATATATGCAACCCTATGTTCATAGCAGCACAATTCACGATACCTGAGATTTGGAATCAGCCTAAGTGTCCATCAGCAGATGATTGCATTAAAAAACTGTGGTATATCTACACAATGGAATACGACACTGAGGTAAAAAGAAGGAGCTCATACCATTTGCAACAACATGGATGGAAATGGAGAGCATTATACTTAGTGAAATAAGCCAGGCAGAGAAAGACAAATATCACATGATCTCACTCATTTGTGGAATATAATGAATGACATAGACTCTTAATCAAGATAAGATCCAGATAATGAGAAACATCGATCAAATCATCAAACCTCGGGGAAGGAGGGTATTGGTGGGAATAAGGGGGAGAGATCAACAGAAAGACCATCGTACATGCATATGAGCATAATCATTGGGCACAGACAACGGGGAAGGTGGGGCATGAGAGGGAATCCATACAGTGGTCACCATAACCTTAAGAGAAATTGCTTCATGAGACAAAGATTTTTAAATGAAACTCTGTAACATGAAAATCATTTTGGAAGGAAATACAGTGGTACCTCGAGATACGAGTTTATTTCGTTCCATAAACCTTGCTTGTATATCAAGTTGCTCGTATCTCAAAGCAAATTTTCCCATTGAAATTAATTGAAATGCCATTAATCCGTTCCAGCCCCCAAAATGCCACCCCAGTTGTTCTTTTTTTAATTTTTTATTAATTTTTATTAATTTTTATACATATCTCCCCATTCCCCCCCCTCCCTCCCAGGCATACCCCGACCCCCCAGTGTCTGTGATCATTGGTTATGCTTATATGCATGCATACAAGTCCTTTGGTTGATCACTTATCTACCTGACCTAACTTTAATCTTTCTGCTGTAATTTCACAGTGTTTGATGCTTTATGATTTTTGTCCTCCTTAGAATTATCAGTCTACTCCCTTTCTGTGCTCCTGATTCTATTATATTCACCAGTTTATTCTGTTGATCAAATTTTTAATTCACTTAATTTTTTAGATTCACTTGTTGATAGATATGTATTTTTTGTTCATAATTTTTTGTCTTTTACCTTTTTCTTCTTCCTCTTCTAAAAGAGTACCTTTCAGCATTTCATATAATACTGGTTTGGAGTTGATGAATTCCTTTAGCTTTTTCTTCTCTGTGAAGGTCTTTATCTGCCCTTCAATTCTGAATGATAGCTTTGCTGGATAGATTATTCTTGGTTGTAGGTTCTTGCTGTTCATCACGTTGAATATTTCTTGCCACACCCGTCTGGCCTGCATCATTTCTGTTGAGAAATCAGCTGACAGTCGTATGGGTGCTCCCTTGTAGGTAATGAACTGTTTTTCTCTTGCTGCTTTTAATATTCTCTCTTTGTCTTTTGCTCTTGGTATTTTAATTATGATGTGTCTTGGTGTGGTCCTCTTTGGATTCCTTTTATTTGGGGTTCTGTGTGCTTCCTGGACTTGTAAGTCTATTTCTTTTATCAGATGTGGGAAGTTTTCAGTCATTATTTCTTTAAATAGGTTTTCAGTATCTTGCTCTCTCTCTTCTTCTGGCACCCCCACAATTCTGATGTTGGTACGCTTGAAGCTGTCCCAGAGACTCCTTACATTATCTTCACATTTTTGGATTCTTTTCTCTTCTTTCTTTTCCAGTTGAATGTTTTCTGCTTCTTTATATTTCAAATTTTTGACTTGATCCTTGCCTTTCTCTAGTCTGCTGTTAGGACTCTGTATAATAGTTTTTATTTCAGTCAGTGTATGTTTAATTTCTAGTTGGTCTTTTTTTATCTTTAGTTGGACCTTTTCCATCTCCTCTTGGGTCTCACTAAATTTATGCATCTTTTCTAGCATATTCTTGAAAAACCTTATAAGCGTGGTTTTGAACTCTATATCCAGTCGTTTTTTTTCCTCCATTCTTTTGTTTGTAATCCCTTCCCTTGTCTAGGCATTTTCACTATGCTGGGGGGAAAACTTCTGTGTTGAATTCAGCTTTATGATACCAGACACAAAGCCTCAGAAGCCTCTGTTGTTCTTGGGATGGGTGGAGTCTCAAGGCTTAAGGGACCGCCTTGCCTTCCAGTCGGCCCCACCCTCCACAGCCCCTGAGTCTCACGTGACTGGGTAATGGCTGGAGAGGTCCCTGTGCGTGCACCCGCAGTGCCTCCAACCACCGCCTCTCCAGCTCCCCTGTGCACCAGGACCACACGAGTCTAGGTCTCCAGGGTTTCGTCTGAAACAGGGGCCTAGTGGACTCAGAAGTGGCACAGCTGGGAGGGTCTGTCTCCCGCCCATTCACGAAATCCAGTGGCACAATCAGCAATCTGTCCTGCGCTCAGTGCCGTGTGCACCACCAGGCCTTTGATCTTTTGGGGCTCCCCTAAATTTCCGTGCACCTATCCCCTTTCACAGACCAAACTCCCCCCGTATGAGTTTCGGCTGGATCTGGGGCCCAGTGTCGTAGGATAAGGAGTTCAATGCCTTTGAGAGTCTCCGTCTCCCTCCCGCCAGAGAAAGCCAGCCAGGTACTCTGGCACCCGCTCTCTCTCCTCGTGCGCGTCTTCGTACCTCAGCTTTTTGCAGCTCCTCTGGGTTTCCGTGAGCCCCTCTCTTTCCCTCTAGTTGTAGAACTTCCACTCAGCCAGTTTTCCTGTGGTTCTGGATGATGTCCGTTCTGTCTTTTAGTTGTAGTTTTGAAATTGTTGTGCGAGGCAGCAGTGTAGGTGTTTACCTATGCCGCCATCTTGGATTTCTATTATTCAGATTATTACATTTGTTTCTCTTTTTTCTACTCCATAGCACCCCTCCACCCAGCTCCCACTCTTTCCTCCCTCCCATTGATCTCATCCATAGTTGTATGATTTTTGTCCAATCTCTCCCTGTACACCCCTCACTCCTTTCCCCCTGAGAATTACCAGCCCACTCCCTTTCTGTGCTCCTGATTCTAGTATATTCACCAGTTTATTCTGTTGATCAAATTTTTAATTCACTTAATTTTTAGATTCACTCATTGATAGATATGTATTTGTTGTTCATAATTTTTTATCTTTTACCTTTTTCTTCTTCCTCTTCTAAAAGAGTACCTTTCAGTATTTCATATAATACTGGTTTGGAGTAGATGAATTCCTTTAGCTTTTTCTTCTCTGTGAAGCTCTTTCTCTGCCCTTCAATTCTCAATGATAGCTTTGCTGGATAGGGTATTCTTTGTTGTCGGTTCTTGCTGTTCATCACGTTGAATATTTCTTGCCACTCCCATCTGGCGTGCATCGTTTTTGTTGAGAAATCACCTGACAGTCATATGGGTGCTCCCTTGTAGGTAATGAACTGTTTTTCTCTTGCTGCTTTTAATATTCTCTCTTTGTCTTTTGCTCTTGGTATTTTAATTATGATGTGTCTTGGTGTGGTCCTCTTTGTATTCCTTTTATATGGGGTTATGTGTGCTTCCTGGACTTGTAAGTCTATTTCTTTTTCCAGATGTGGGAAGTTTTCAGTCATTATTTCTTTAAATAGGTTTTCAGTATCTTGCTCTCTCTCTTCTTCTGGCACCCCCACAATTCTGATGTTGGTACGCTTGAAGCTGTCCCAGAGGCTCCTTACATTATCTTCACATTTTTGGATTCTTTTCTCTTCTTGCTTTTCCAGTTGAGTGTTATTTGCTTCTTTATATTTCAATTTGATTCTTGCCTTCCTCTAGTCTGCTGTTAAGACTCTGTATAATATCTTTTATTTCAGTCAGTTTATGTTTAATTTCTAGTTGTTCATTTTCCATCTCTAGTTAGACCTTTTCCATCTCTAGTTGGATATTTTGCATCTCTAGTTGGTCCTTTTTCATCTCCTCTTGGCTCTCGCTAACTTTATCCAACTCCTCTAGCATATTCTTGAAAAACCTTATAAGAGTGGTTTTAAACTCTATATCCAGTCATTTTTTTCCCCTCCATTTCTTTTGTTTGTGATCCCTTCCCTTGTCTCGGCATTTTCACTATGTCAGGGAATCTTCTGTGTTGAATTCAGCCTTATGATTCCAGACTTGCAAAAGTGCAAAAGCCTCTCTGTTGAGCGTGGGATGGGTGGAGTCTCAGGGCTTAAAGGACCTCATTGCCTTCTAGTTGGCCCCACCCTCCTCGGCCCCTGAGTCTCAGGTGACTGGGTAATCAATGGAGCGGTCCTTGTGTGCACGCACGAGCCTGCAGTACCTCTAACCGCTGCCTTTCCAGCTCCCCTGCACACCAGGAACACATGAATCTAGTTCTCCAGGGTTTCGCCCAAAACAGGGGCTTAGTGGAGTCAGAATTGGCACAGTTGGGAGGGTCTGTCTCCCACCCACTAGCGAAAGCCAGCGGCACAATCTGTCCTCTGCGCAGTGCCATGCATGCCGTCAGCAGACCTCTGATCTTTTGCGACTCCACTAAATTTCCATGCAACTCTCAAAATTTCACAGTCCAAACTCCCCGCTTATGAGTTTTGGCTGGATCTGGGGTTTATGGTCGTAAGAGAAGGGGTTCAATGCTGTTGGGAGACTCTGTTTCCCTTCTGCCAGAGAAAGCCAGCCAGGTACTCCAGCACCTGCTCTCTCAGTGCGAACATCTCCATACCTCAGCTTTTTGCAGCTCCTCTGGGTTTCTGTGAGCCCCTCTCTTTCCTTCTAGCTGTAGAACTTGCACTCAGCCAGCTTTCCTGTGGTTCTGGATGATGTCCGTTCTGTCTTTTAGTTGTAGTTTTGAAATTCTTGTTCGAGGCATCAGTGTAGGTATTTACCTATGCCACCATCTTGGATTCTCTGTACAGATTCTCAATTTTTTTTCTTTTTTACTCAACTGATTTTACCTTTTCAATTAGTACATTTTTATTTTCAACCAGTATTTTTACTACTACTATTTTACTTTTTTGTTAAAAAAGTGTCATTTTATTTTCTCTTTATTTAACTTTGGAATTAGAGTTCTACATTCTGTTTTCATATTTCCTTTAGGATCATTTTACTCTTTCTCATCCCTACCTTTATGCAACACTCTCTTTCTGACTTTTCCTATTTTGTTGTCTTGTTTCTCTTACCCTTTTCCTATTTTAGATTTTCCCTATTCTTTCCTTTTACCTGGTTAAAATTTTACCCCATGTAGATATCGAATTTCCAATCCCCTACTCCAAGTACATACACACCTCTTTCTTCTCTGTCTTCACTATCCAAAAAATGTTTTTCTCTCTTTCCTTTTGTTCTTGTTTGCTTGAACATTGATTATATCCATTTTTTATACTTTTTTGTGATATTATTTTGCATATTCTACTTGTTTTATTTTGCTTACTTTGTTTTTGTTTTTTTGTTAAATCTGTTTTCCCTCGCCTCCCTTGATATTAGTTGTTATTTGTAGTGTGTATTAATCTCCAGGTACTTATTACCGGCATGTGTTGGGATTAGTGGCTGTTCTATTGGAGTTTTCTCCTCATATATATAATTTGTTCCCTTTTTCTTTCTTATTCTCTTTCTTATCTCTCATACTTTTTTTCCACTTCTCCTCTTATTCTTTTCTTTCCCCTCTTTTTTCCCCTTCTCCTAATTTAATTTTGGCACTTCTTTCTTTTCTTTGTTCTTCCTTTCTCTATTCTTCTTTCTCTACTTACCCTTAATTTGTCTCTCACTGGTGGTCACTATATTTGTGCTTATTAACATTGTAAATACATTTCTGTTCAGTGCCTTCTGTTTTGTACCTGGTCGTGTTGTAGTTTGTGCCTTTAAATCAATGCAGAACAGAGAACTATATAACAAGGCACCTGGAGAAGAAAGACCATGGGCAGAAAAAGAACAGCCTGCATATGAAAGAAAAGCAGGCATCACCAGAAATGGAAGTAAAGGAAATAGAAACAAACAACCTGCCAGAAAAAGAGATCAGAAAAATGGTCATAAGGTGGCTGAAAAGAATGAAGGCAAATTTGACAATATGTGAAAGAACCAATGAGATATTATAAAGAATAAATAAGAACTGATAAATTACATAGCTGTTGTAAAGAACTCAACAGAATGCATCAAAAATAAACTAGAAGAAGCAGAGGACTGCATCAGTGAGATAGAAGAAAAGGTAGGAAAAAATTACCCAAATACAACAGCTTCTAGAAAAAAAAATTAAAAAGCAAGAGGAGAGCCTAAAGAAAGTTTGGAATAACAAAACACAAAACAACAACTGCTTAACTGGTGTTCCAGAAAGTGTGTAAACTGAGAAAGAAATAGAAAACCTGTTTGAAGAAATAATGGCAGAGAACTTCCCTGATAAAGGAAAAAAAACCCACACAAATCCAAGAAGCACACAGAGTCCCAAGCAAAATGAACCCCAAAAGTCCAACATTAAGGCACATTACAATTAAACTGGCAAACACCAATGACAATGTAAGAACGTAAAAGCAGTCAGAGAAACACAGAAAGTTACCTACAATGGAACCTCCATCAGACTAGTAACTGATTTCTCAACAGAAACTCATCAGGCCAGAAGGGAATGGAATAAAATATACAAAGTCATGCAAAGGAAAGATCTGAATGCAATAATACTGTACAGAGCAAGGCATTCAATAAAAATTGAAGGTGAAATCAGAAGCTTCACAGACAAAAAAGAACTAAGGGAATATACTACCACCAAACCAGCAATGTAAGAAATGTTAAAGGGTCTGCTGTAAAAAAAAAAAAAAAGAAATAGAAAGCGAAGAAGGAACACAGGGATAAAGATTAAAAATGGCGACAAATAAGTACTTATCAATAACTTCAAATGTAAACAGATTAAATGCTCCAATCAAAATACATAGGGTAATGGATTGTATAAGAAAATACAACCCATATATCTGCTGTATACAAGAAACCCATCTCAGAAGAAAAGATGCACACAGATTGAGGGAGAAGGGATGGAAGACAGTTTTTCAGTTAAATGGAAATGAAAAACAAGCTGGGGTTGCAATACTTATATCTGACAAATTAGATCTCAAAGTGAAGAACATAACAAAAGATAAGGAAATCCACTCCATAATACTAATGGGAGCATTATAACAAGAATAAATAACTGGTAAACATATACACACCCAATACAGGAGCACCTAAATACATAAAAAAGAAACTGCTGGAGGATATCAAGGTAGAGATTAACAGCAATACAATCATAGTAGGAGACTTTAATACCCCAGTGTCACCACTGGACAAATCCTCTACACAAGAAATCAGCAAGTAAACATCTATCCTAATGACTCACTAGATCAGATGGAATTAATTGACATCTTCAGAACATTTCACCCCAAATCCACAGAATATATATTCTTCTCAAGTGCACTTAGGTCATTTTGAAAGATAGATCATATGTTGGGTCATAGTCAAAGTATCTTCAAATTCAAGAAGACAGAAATCATATCAAGCATTTTCTCAGTTCACAGTGGCATAAAACTGAAAATCAAATACAATAAAAACAATACAAAGAAATCAAACAGTTGGAAATTAAACACCATGCTATTAAACAACGACGGGGTTACCTGAGAGATCAAGAAAGAAATAAAAAATATCATGGCAACAAATGAAAATGATAACACAACAAAACAAAATTTATGAGACACAGTGAAAGCATGCATATAAATATGGTAATAAATTACTTAACTCTACAACTCAAAGAGCTAGAATGAGAGCCACAAAAAAAGCCCAGTATAAGCAGAAGCAATGAAAAAGTAAAGATTGGAGTGGGGATAAATGACATAGAGACCAAAGAAACAATTCAAAAGATCAACAATACCAAGAGCTGATTCTTTGAAAGGATCAACAAGATTGATGGACCTCTAGCCAGGCTCCCCAAGAAGCAAAGAGAGAAGACACAAATAAACAAAATCAGAAATGAAAGAGGAGAAATAACAACAGATTCCTCTGAAATACAAGAGATTGTTAAAAATTACTATGATAAACTCTATTCCAACAAATTGGATAACCTGCAGGAAATGGATATATTCCTAGAAAAAATATAACCTTCCAAAACTCAACCAGGAAGAATCTAAACCTCTCCGTAGGCCAATAACTATGGAAGAAATTAAAGCAGTCATCAAAAAGCTTCCAGCAAACAAAAGCCCGGGACCAGATGGCTACACAGGAGAGTTTTACCAAATATTCAAGGAAGAATTAACAATGATCCTCCTAAGACTATTCCAAAGAATTCAAGAAGGAACACTTCTAAACACCTTCTATGAAGCCAGAATCATCCTAATACAAAAGCCAGGTAAAGACTACACAATAAAAGAAATTTACAGGCCACTATCCCTCATAAACATAGATGCCAAAATCCTCAAAAAAATTCTAGCAAATCAAATCCAGCAGTACATTAGAAAGACCAAACACCATGACCAAGAAGGACTTATCCCAGGAATGCAAGGATGGTACAATATACGCAAATCAATTAATGTGATATATCAATAAAAAAATTAAGAGATAAAAATCACATAGTCATATCAATTGATGCAGAAAAAGCACTTAACAAAATCCAACACCCTTACTTGATAAAAACTCTCAGCAATGGGGACATAGAAGGATCATACCTCAACATCATAAAAGCCATATATGACAAACCCACAGCTAACATAATACTCAATGGGCAAAAACTAAAACCATTTCCCATTCTCACCTCTCCTGTTCGACATATTACTGGAAGTATTAGCCATTGCAATTAGACAAGAAGAAGAAATAAAAGGCATTCAAATTGGAAAAGAAGAAGAAATAAAAGGCATCCAAATTGGAAAAGAAGAAGTAAAGCTGTCCTTATTTGCAGATGACATAATACTGTACATAAAAACGCAAAGGACTCCATCCAAAAACTAATAGACTTAATAACTATATTCGGCAATGTAGCAGGATACAAAATTGAGGACAAGAAATGTATGGCATTTCTATACACAAATAGTGAACTTACAGAAAAAGATACTAAAAAATCAATCCATTTACCATTGCACCAAAAAAAATTAAGATACCTAGGAATAAACTTAACTAAGGAGGTAAAAGATCTATATGCAGAAAACTACAGGACACCGAAAAAAGAGATAGAGGAAGACATAAACAGATGGAAGAGCATTTCATGCTCATGGATTTGGAGAGTCAACATCATTAAAATGTCCATACTATCCAAAGCAATCTATAGATTCAATGCACCACCTATTAAAATACCAAAGACATACTTCACAGGCCCAGAATGAACTTTCCAAAAACTCATCTGGAATAAAAAAAAAAGACATATAGATCAATGGAATAGAATAGAGAACCCAGAAATCGACCCAAACCACTATGCCCAATTAATATTTGACAAAGGAGGCATGAACATACAATGGAGTCAAGACAGTCTCTTCAATAAATGGTGTTGGGAAAATTGGACAGATACATGCAGAAAAAATGAAACTAGACCACCAACTTATGCCATACACAAAAATAAACTAAAAATGGATAAAATATTTAAACATAAGACGGTAAACCATAAAAATACTAGAGGAATCACAGGCAGCAAATCTCAGACAAATGCCAACGGAACTTCTTCCCTGATACTGGTCCAAGGGCAATGGAAGCTAAAGAAAAAATAAGCAAATGGGACTACATCAAAATAAAAAGCTTTTACACAGCAAAGGAAACCAACAAAACAACAAGAAAGCTCACTGCATGGGAAAACATATTTGCTAATGATATCAATGATAAGGGTTTAATTTCCAACTTTTATATAGAACTCATAGAACTTCACAAAAAGAAGATAAACAAGCCAATCAAAAAATGGGCAATTGATCTAAATAGGAACTTCTCAAAAGAAAACTGAAGGAAGGCCAACAGACTTATGAAAACTCTCTCAAAGTCACTAATCATCAGAGAGATGCAAATCAAAACAATAATGGGGTATCATCTCATACCTGTCAGAATGGCTATCATCTACAAATCAACAAACAACAAGTGTTGGCAAGGATGCGGAGACAAAGGATGTCTTTTGCACTGCTGGTAGGAATGCAGATTGGTGCAGCCACTGTGGAGAACAGTATGGAGTTTCCTCAAAAAACTAAAAATGGATCTCCCATTTGATCCAGTGATCCCACTTCTAGGAATATATCCCAAGAAACCAGAAACACCAATCAGAAAGGATATATGCACCCCTATGTTCATAGCAGCATAATTAACCATAGCTAAGTTTTGGAAACAGCCTAAGTGCCCATCAGCAGATGAATGGATTAAAAAACTGTGGTACATCTACACAATTGAATAGTATGCTGCTATAAACAGGAAGGAATTCTTACCATTTGCAGCAGCATGGATGGGCCTGGAGGGCATTATGCTAAGTGAAATAAGTCAGGCAGAGAAAGATAAATATCACATGATCTCACTCATTTGTGGAATATAATGAATGACATAGACTGATGAATAAGAACAGATCCAGAGACTGAGAAACAGTTAGAATATCAAACCTCAGGGAAGGTGGGGGTTAGTGGGAGTAAGGGGGAGAGATCAATAGAGGCACTTGCGTACATGCATATGAGCCTAATCATTGGACACCGACAACAGGGGGTTGGGGCATGAGTAGAGGGCAGCGGGTAATGGGAGAATAAGGACACATGTAAAAAAATAAAAATAAAAATAAATTATAAGGAAAAAAATAATAAAATATTACATCTAACCCATACTAGCGGTCACCATAACCTTAAGAGAAATTATTTCATGAGAAAAAGATTTTTAAATGAAACTCTCTATAGCCTGGAAATTATTTTGGAAGAACATAAAGAAAAGTTTCCTTCAAATGTCATAAGGATTGTAATTAAAAGTCAATATACTTGGCCTCTTGAGCTAAAGTAATTGGTGTTTTTGCCTCCCTGACCAAGTTTAGATAAAGCTACAAAAAGAAATTGACAGCATGTTTGAAATTGAATTGCCATGGCCTAGAGCAAAGAATATCCTTACATGATATTATTCTACAATGTCTTTCAATTTTTGATATTTCACAAAAGCATATTGTACAATTATCCCAAACAAAATTACAGCCTAATTTTTTGAATGTTTAGCAGCAATTTATAAAAGGACATGAAAGGATTTAATCCCTTCCAGAAGGAATTAAGGCACTGGGACAGCACTTGAGCATTCTATACTGGCCCCCTTTCCTCTTTTTTCTTCTTTTTTTTTTAAATTCTTTTTTTTAATTAATTTTTATTAATTTTTTATACATATCTCCCATTGCCCCCCTCCCTCCCAGGCATAACCCAAACCCCCAGTATCTGTGATCATTGATTATGCTTATATGCATGCATACAAGTCCTTTGATTGATCACTTATCTACCTCACCTAACTTTAATCTTTCTGCTGTAATTTCACAGTGTTTGATGCTTTATGATTTTTGTCCTCCTGAGAATTATCAGTCTACTCCCTTTCTGTGCTCCTGATTCTATTATGTTCATCAGTTTATTCTGTTGATCAAATTTTTAATTAACTTAATTTTTAGATTCACTTGTTGACAGATATGTATTTGTTGTTCATAATTTTTTGTCTTTCACCTTTTTCTTCTTCCTCTTCTAAAAGAGTACCTTTCAGCATTTCATATAATACTGGTTTGGAGTTGATGAACTCCTTTAGCTTTTTCTTCTCTGTGAAGCTCTTTATCTGCCCTTCAATTCTCAATGATAGCTTTGCTGGATAGGGTATTCTTTGTTGTAGGTTCTTGCTGTTCATCACGTTGAATATTTTTTGCCACTCCCGTCTGGCCTGCATCGTTTCTGTTGAGAAATCAGCTGACAGTCGTATGGGTGCTCCCTTGTAGGTAATGAACTGTTTTTCTCTTGCTGCTTTTAATATTCTCTCTTTGTCTTTTGCTCTTGGTATTTTAATTATGATGTGTCTTGGTGTGGTCCTCTTTGGATTCCTTTTATTTGGGGTTCTGTGTGCTTCCTGGACTTTTAAGTCCATTTCTTTTACCAGATGTGGGAAGTTTTCAGTCATTATTTCTTTAAATAGGTTTTCAGTATCTTGCTCTCTCTCTTCTTCTGGCACCCCCACAATTCTGATGTTGGTACGCTTGAAGCTGTCCCAGAGGCTCCTTACATTATCTTCACATTTTTGGATTCTTTTCTCTTCTTGCTTTTCCAGTTGAATGTTTTCTGCTTCTTTATATTTCAAATTTTTGACTTGATCCTTGCCTTTCTCTAGTCTTCTGTTAGGACTCTGTATAATATTTTTTATTTCAGTCAGTGTATGTTTAATTTCTATTTGGTCCTTTATCATCTTTAGTTGGACCTTTTTCATCTCCTCTTGGGTCTCACTAAATTTACCCATCTTTTCTAGCATATTCTTGAAAAACCTTATAAGTGTGGTTTTGAACTCTATATCCAGTCGTTTTTTTCCCTCCATTTCTTTTGTTTGTGATCCCTTCCCTTGTCTCGGCATTTTCACTATGCCGGGGAAACTTCTGTGTTGAATTCAGCCTTATGATACCAGACACAAAACCGAAGAAGCCTCTATTGAGCTTGAGATGGGTGGAGTCTCAGGGCTTAAGGGACCGCCTTGCCTTCCAGTCGGCCCCACCCTCCACGGCCCCTGAGTCTCACGTGCCTGGGTAATGGCTGGAGCCGTCCTTGTGCCTCTAACCGCTGCCTTTCCAGCTCCCCTGCACAGCAGGACCTCACGAGTCTAGGTCTCTAGGGTTTCGTCCGAAACAGGGGCTTAGTGGAGTCAGAAGTGGCACAGCTGGGAGGGTCTATCCCCCACCCACTCGCGAAAGCCAGCAGCACAATCAGCAATCTGTCCTGCACGCAGTGCCGTGCGCGCCACCAGGCCTTTGATCTTTTGCTACTCCCCTAAGTTTCCATGCACTTCTCCCTTTTCACAGTCCAAACTGCCCCCGTATGAGTTTTGGCTGGATCTGGGGTTTAGTGTCGTAGGATAAGGGGTTCAATGCCTTTGAGAGTCTCCGTTTCCCTCCCGCCAGAGAAAGCCAGCCAGGTACTCGGGCACCAAGCACGCGTCTCCGTACCTCAGCTTTTTGCAGCTCCTCTAGGTCTCCTTGAGCCCCTCTCTTTCCATCTAGTTGTAGAACTTGCACTCAGCCAGCTTTCCTGTGTTTCTGGATGATGCCCGTTCTGTCTTTTAGTTGTAGTTTTGAAATTGTGCGAGGCAGCAGTGTAGGTGTTTACCTATGGGACCATCTTGGATTCCCCCTTTCCTCTTTTGCCAAGAGGGACCCTCTTCTCACAATCCAATTCCCCTTTTTATTGATGCTGAGGTAGAAGCCTTGAGGTGGCTGGTATACTGGATCTGTCTTGCCCAATGGTGTGAGCTGGGCCCTCCCTGAAGAAGGAACCTGAATTTCCTGAGATATGTGATCCGTGCCGGGGTAGGCGAGGGGATCCCAAGGCAGGTGCTGGGAGTGGAGACCACAGGGGCATAGGCTACCAAGGAAACAGAACAACACCCTGCTTGGCCCTGGAGGATGACTAGTTAGCCAGAGCTGGGTAAGATTCCTCAGGGAAGGAACCACCGAAGACAGGCACAGTCACAGAGGGGCCATCAGGAGAGAACTTGGGGATCAACAGAGGTGGGGCACAGACCCTCACCCTCTCAAACTTGCAGGGGCCTGAACCTTCACTCCTTTTGAAGGAGGTATCCTACCCCCGTGGCTGCTTCACGTCCCATGCCTAGCACAGATCAGGACCCAGGTAACAGACAGAGACTTGGGTTGAGAGCAGCTGCCCTATATCTAAATTCAGCCTAGCACCAGGATTGCTCAGTGCCTACTCAAAAATGCAAATAATCCTTTACATTAATATTTACAGGGTAATCTAATATTGATGGTACAGTATTAAATTTGACAGTAAAAGAGTAATCAAGCTTTCAGATTAATTTAAATTGGCTAATTAAAATAAGTGAATATTGAAGAAAATTTAATTGTATTGGACAAAAATCGGTTTCTAAAGTATTAACTAAAATTTCTATTCGTAGTTCATCTCATGGTAAAATTCCTTAACATGCAATGAACATAAAGCAGTCATATTTCTGTGCAAGGAATTAAAATTTAAAGTTATCAAGATTGCATTAAAAAATTGTCAAGACTGGTTTGGCTCTGTGGATAGAGCGTCAGCTTGCAGACTGAAAGGTCCCAGATTCGATTCCGGTCAAGGGCATGTACCTTGGTTGCGGGCACATCCCCAGTGGGGGTTGTGCAGAAGACAGCTAATCGATGTTTCTAGCTCTCTGTCCCTTTCCCTTCCTCTCTGTAAAAAAAATCAATAAAATATATTAAAAAAAACTTTATATTAAAAAAAAAAGCCGAAACCGGTTTGGCTCAGTAGATAGAGCGTCGGCCTGCGGACTGAAAGGTCCCGGGTTTGATTCCAGTCAAGGGCATGTATCCCGGTTGTGGGCACATCCCCAGTAGGGGACGTGCAGGAGGTGGCTGATCGATATCTCTCTCTCATCGATGTTTCTGACTTTCTACCCCTCTCCCTTCCTCTGTGTAAAGAATCAATAAAATATATTAAAAAAAACTTTTAAAAAATTTACATCAGTCTCCATTAATCAAAAAAGGGGGGATGAATAGGATAATATCATGCAAAGAAAAATATCTGATAAGTAAATTACATTTGGAAAATTTTCACTTTAGAAAATTAATTTTCATTTGTAAAGTTAACAAGACACCCATGAAAAACACAGATGGTGTCAAAATAAGCCAAAAGAAAATTGTTTGGGCAAAAGTAAAAAGGATCCCAAGTCAATTTTATAGAAAAGATTCCTTTATCAACTTTTGGTCGAGAATATGTTTATATACTTTCAGAAAACAACTCCAAGACCAAGTGGACTCCTGCAACAGAGAGGAATTGACAGGTCTGCTCCAACTAAGAAGACAAGAGGAGAAACAGTCCAGAGATGGAAGATGCAGATGACACCTTGCCATGCTAGCAGTCAGCAGCTCTGTGTCTCTACAGGATGCCTAGGACCAAACCAGAGAGGGTTGGACTGGCATTGCCACCATTTGTCCACTATCCAGATACCATTGCTGACGTGTTACACATAAGGAATTGTTTGACATTGAAACTGGGACTCAGAACTATTGGACATTGAAATTAGGACTCAAACATTTTTTTGTTCTTATCGGTTTATTTCTAGCCTACAGAGGCAAGATGTTTTTAAAGAAAAGAATCAGGGTGGGGGGCCGATACAGAGGCAAAGAAGCAGTGAACAGACTGTCATACTACAGCAGGAAGGCAGGGGAGGTTGCGGGGGCAGGGGCTGTAAGAGATCAACCAAAGGACTTGTATGAATGTATATGAGAATAACCAGTGGATACAAGACACTGGGGGCTGGGGACAGGTGAGGGCATGTACTGAGGATAGGAAAGGCCAGGCGGAGGTCAATAGGGGAAAAAAAGGAGACATGTACTACTACTTATAATACTTTAAACAATAAAAAAAAATAATAAATGTATTATCAAGAAAAAAAAATAGCCGAAACTGGTTTGGATCAGTGGATAGAACGTCGGCCTGAGGACTGAAAGGTCCCAGGTTCGATTCTGATCAAGGGCATGTACCTGGGTTGCAGGCACATCCCCAGTGGAGGGCGTGCATGAGGCAGCTGATCGATGTCTCTCTCTCTATCGGTGTTTCTAACTCTTTATCCCTCTCCCTTCTTCTCTGTAAAAAAATCAATAAAATATTTTTAAAAAGAAAGAAAAATATATATATATATCTGAAAAAAAACTAATGAATAAAGGAACTATACATAAGCACTATACTATAGTTAATAAAGTTGTTTCCTATGAGAGTACAAATTAAGGATTCTGATTTTTTTTAAAGGATGACTAAATCTTTAATCATATCACTGCTGCCCATGCTGATGCTAGCAAAAAGAAACTTGTGGAAAGTAAACTGGTAAAAATAAATTGTATCCAAATAATATAATTCTTGCTTTATAGAATCAGAAATCCATGGAATCTTAGTTTTACATGTTAGTCTTTGGTGTTCTCCTATCAGTGTCTCTGATATTTCCTGCAACTAGAACCTAGCTATAATCTTTTCATTCTTTGGACTACTTGTCTTGTGCCTGGAATGACCTTCTGATTAACATTGTCTTTTCTTTTCCTCTACCTTGCACCACTTTTTGGGATAAATAAGCCTCCTTTTATATGTAGAAATAATTAACATAAGTTCTCCCTTCCAAATCTAGTCCTTTGAATTTGAATACCCAGTAAAAACATATCTAGGGTAACGTGTGCTGTCTATAAATACAGGTTAGAAAGGAGAAAGGCTCATGGCAAAGTACTAAACTGTCAAAAATGGAAGAATCTCTCCTAATTATATACTCCAACCACCTCATTTTAAAGATGAGGAAATTAAAGCCCAGAGAGCAAGGGTCACTTACTTAAGGTCATACAGCCAGTTAGTAAATAGCTGAGTCAAGCTAGAAGCAGGTCTCCTGATTCCTCTTTTGGCATTACTTTCATCACATCAAAAGGAGCAAGTACAATATCAAGTGGGAAAAGCTCATGTTGTTTTAAAAAATAAATACTAAAATACAGTTGACCCTTGAACAATGGGTTTGAGCTGTACAGGTCCACTTACACATGGATTTTTTCCCAATAAACTAGTGGCCTGGTGCACAGAATTCGTGCATGGAGAAAGTGTATCCTCAGCCCAGCCTGTACCTTCTCCAATTGTAGACTCCTTGGAGGATGTCCTACTGCTGGTTTAGGCCCGATCCTTCTCGCAATCTGGGACTGCTGGCTCCTAACTGCTCACCTTCCTGCCTGATTTCCCCTAACTGCCTCTACCTGCCTGCTTGATCACCCCTAACCCCTCTGTCTGCCTGTCTGATCGCCCCTAACCACCTCTTCTTGCCTGCTTGATTGCCCCTAACTGCTCTCCCCTGTTGGTCTGATCTCACCCCCAACTGTCCTTCCCTGCTGGCTGGATCTTGCCCCCAACTGCTCTCCCCTTGCCAGCCTGGTTGCCCCCAATTGCCCCCCTTCGACAGCCTGATCTTTCCCACAATGGCCCTCTCCTGCCAGCCTGATCTCGCTCCCAGCTGCCCTCCCCTGCCAGCCTGATCTCACCCCCAACAGCCTTCCCCTGACAGCCTAATCTTGCCCCCAACTTCCCTCCTCTTCCAGCCAATTTGTTTCTGATTGGTCAGTTTCTGTGCCAGTCAGTGTCAAAAACTCAACCTCCTAGATAACCAATGGCTCCTCACAGTTGAGCCAAATTTGTTTCTGATTGGTTGGTTTCTATGCCAGTCAGCATCAAAAGCTCCTAACAGTTGACCCAGATTTGGTTCTCATCGGTCAGTTTCTATGCCAGTCAGTGTCAAAAGCTCTGCCTCCTGGGCAGCCTTTGGCTCCTCACAGTTGACCCAGATTTGGTTCTGATTGGTCAGTTTCTATGCCAGTCAGTGTCAAAAGCTCTGCCTCCTAGGCAGCCTTTGGCTCCTCACAGTTGACCTAGATTTGGTTCTGATTGGTCAGTTTCTATGCCAGTCATCGTCAAAAGCTCTGCCTCATATGTAGCCACTGGCTCCTCACAGTTGATCCAGATTTGATTCTGATTGGTCGGTTTCTATGCCAGTCAGCATCTCTGGGCCTATCAATGGGGCCTGATCAGAAAGATGGAGCTGATCAGCAGCCCTGGTGGAGGCCTGGAGAGAAATGAAGGCCCAGCTGCTGGCCAGACTGGGAGAGAAAGAGAGAAGCAAGTGCTGATGAAAAGCTACCACAGAGGCAATGGATCAATCCCTGATTCTCCCTTCAGGCCTCTCACTGGCTCTGATTTGCAGCCCCCTTGGCAGTCAGTGCTGAGGCACCACACCTGCAGCAGAAGCAGGATTGACTTCCAGTTCGTTGAGCCTTGGCCATTACTAGTCATTACGATCCAGGGTTTTTATATATTACGATATATAGTTACCCCTTCTTTTCTACAGAGTTTGCATCCACAGATTCAGCCAACTGCATACCACAAACAATATTTTCAATCTGTGGTTGGAAATCCACAGATGTGGAGGGCCAACTGTATGCTTAAGACCTTTATATGGCATACATCAATAGATTTGGGTATCTCTAGGGGATTCTGGAACCAATCATTCATGAATACTAGAGGAGTTTTGGGGAGTCAAAAGTTATATGAATATTTTCAACTGTATCCGCTAACCCCCACATTGTTCAAGTATTAACTGTATTTCATATGTACATTCAATTTATTTTATACTTATTTAATAGTATTTATCATGTATGATGCACTGTTTTAAGCAATTACAACAACTTTTTAATTTTCATAATAAGGTTATTATTACTATCCCTATTTTACAGATGATGGGAATGAGACACAGAGAAGTTAAATAATTTGCCCAAGGTTATAAAGGTAGTAAATGTTGAATCTGGGATTACATCCTGAATAGACTGGCTCTAGAGCCTATGATCATAATCACTATGCTATTTTTTATACCAGAAGCATGTTGTAGTTCTTATAAAGCTTCCCAAGCATAAATCTGGTTAATGATTAAGTTAAGATTAAATGATCCTTTAGGATGAGGAAGTCATAAAGTAATGTTAGGGGTACTAAGCTAATCAGAAAATATTGTTTAAAAAAATGGAAAACATTGTTTAAAAATGTAACAGGTCTCACACACACAAACACACACACACACACACACACACACACACACACACACGATCCTCATCCTATCTAAGGTCATAGAGATGGTCTAAATAATTGATAGCCAAGGTGTAGTCTACAGGCCATCTGTATGATATGTGAGCTTTTTAGAAATTTAAATGTTAGGCCTGAGATTCTGCATTTTTTACAAGCTCCCAGGTAAAATGGATACTGCTAGGCATCCACATTGTATGGGTAGCAAGGCTTTCAATTACTTCTAGTTGATAAGGATGTTTATTAACTACTAGAGGACCAGTGTATGAAATTCGTACATGGAGGGGGGTCCCTCAGCCTGGCCTGCATCCTCTCACAATTTGGACCCCCCTCTGGGGGTGTCCGACTGCCAGTATAGGCCAAAACCAAAACTGGCAGTCAACAACCTGCTTGTAATCCAGGATCACTGACTCCTAACTGCTGGCCTGCCTGCCTACCTGATCACTCATAACCATTCTGCCCGCCTGCCAAATCACCCTGTCTCTGCCTGCCTGCTTCATCATCCCCAACCAATCTACTGCCTTCTTGATCACCCTTAACTACCTCTGCCCCCATGCCTGATTGCCACTAACCACTCACCTGCTTGCCTGATCACCCCTAACCACTCTCCCTGCCTGCCTGTCGGCCTGGTCGTCCCTAACCACATCTACCTTGGGCCATGCCACCACGGCTTTGTCTGGAAGGATGTCTGGAATGACATCCAGAAGGTAGTTTAGCTATCCAATCTAATTAGCATATTATGCTTTTATTATTATACATACCCAGAAAATGGGAAGAGACTATTCTAAACTAGAATTCTTAAGAAAATAACTAGAATAACTAAGATGTCCCTATCTGGATGGCTCTGTGGGTTGGAATATCATCCCATACACCACAAAACTGCAGGTTTGATTCCTGATCAGGCACATACCTAGGTAGGGGTTTGATCCACTGTCGAAGCATGTTTGGGAGACAAATGATTGATGTTTCTTTCAAACATCAGTGTTTCACTATCTCTCTCTCTCTCTCCCTTCCTCTATCTCTAAAAATCAATAAATATGTCCTTGGGTGAGGATAAAAATAAATAAATAATATTATTAAGATGACTACACTTAATAACTTGAGATGTACAGTTCTTTGAAGAAAAGTTTTACAGAAATGTAACTGTTACTTGAAATTTTAAGAAACTACTATATTAGAAAGCATATGCACACAATTCTTCAAGACCATTTGAAACTTTTCTTTTTTTATTGTGTTACATGTATACATATCTCACCATTGCTCCCCCTCCCTCCCAGGCATACCCCAAATCCCCAGGGTCTATGTTCATTTATTATGCTTATATGCATGGATACAAGTCCTTTGATTGATCTCTTATCTACCCCACCTCTCCTTAATCTTCCTGCTATAATTTGACAGTCTATATGATGCTTTACTGCCTCTGTATCTACCTTTTGTTCATCAGTTTACAATGTTCTTTATTATCCATAAATGAGTGAGATCATGTGGTGCTTCTCCTTCATTGACTGGCTTATGTCACTAAGCATAAGGCTCTCCAGTTCCATCCAGGTTGCTCCAAATGGTAAAAATTCCTTCTTTTTAATGGCAGCACAGAATTCCATTGTGTAGATGTACCACTGTTTTCTGATCCACTTATCTGCTGACGGGCACCTAGGCTGTTTCCAAATTGTAGCTATTGTGAATTGTGCTGCAATGAACATAGGGGTGCATAAATCCTTTCTGATTGGTGTTTGTAATTTCTTAGGATAAATTCCTAAGTGTGGGATTGCTAGGTCAAATGGGAGATCCATTTTTAGTTTTTTGAGGAAACTCCATACTGTTATACACAGTGGCTGTGCCAGTCTGCATTCCCACCAACAGTGCACAAGGGTTCCTTTTTCCCCGCATCCTAGCCAACACTTGTCATTTGTTGATTTGTTGATGATTGCCATTGTAACAGGTGTAAGATGGTATCACACTGTCGTTTTGATTTGCATCTCTCAGATAATTAGTGACTTTGAACATGTTTTCATGTGTCTCTTGGTCTTCCTTCTGTCGTATTTTGAAAAGGTTCTATTTAGGTCCATTGCCCATTTTTTTTATTGGATCGTTTATCTTCCTTTTATTAACTTGTATAAGTTGGCTGTAGATGTTGGAGATTAAACGTTTATCAGTGATAACATTTGCAAATATGTTCTCCCATACAGTGGTCTTTCTTGTTGTTTTGTTGATGGTTTCTTTTGCTGTGCAAAAGCTTTTTATTTTGATGCAGTCCCATTTGTTTATTTTTTCTTTAGCTTCCATTGCTTTTGGAGCAGTATCAGTGAAGAAGTTCTTGTGTCATATGTCTGAGATTGCTGTGCCTGTAGATCCCTCTAATATTTTTATGGTTTCCCTTCTAATGTTTAAGTCCTGTATCCATTTTGAGTTTATTTTTGTATTTGGTGTAAGTTGGTGGTCCAGTTTCATTTTTTTGCATGTATCTGTCCAATTTTCCCAACACCATTTGTTGAAGAGGCTATCTTGACTCCATTGTATGTTCATGCCTCCTTTGTCAAATATTAGTTGAGCGTAGTGGTTTGGGTGGATATCTGAATTCTCTATTCTATTCCATTGGTCTATATGTCTGTTCTTGTGCCAGTACCAGGCTGTTTTGAGAACAGTTGCTTTGTAATATAGCTTGAAATCTGGTATTGAGATCCCACCTACTTTGTTCTTCTTTCTCAGAAGTTCTGTGTCTATTCGTGGTCTTTTTTGTTCCAGATGAATCTATGAAGAATTCTTTCTAGGTCTGTGAAATATGTCGTTGGTATTTTAATGGGTAGTGCATTGAATCTCTAGATTGCTTTGGGTAGTATGGACATTTTAATGATATTGATTCTCCCAATCCATGAGCATGGTATGCTCTTCCATCTGTTACCATCTTCCTCTACCTCTTTTTTCAGTGTCCTGTAGTTTTCTACATATAGGTCTTTTACCTCTTTAGTTAGGTTTGTTCCTAGGTATCTCATTTTTTTTTTTTTGGTGCGATGGTAAATTGGATTACTTTTTGAGTCTCTCTTTCTGTAATTTCACTATTAGTCTATAGAAATGTCACAGAATTCTTGGCATTAATTTTGTACCCTACTACATTGCTGAATTCATTTATTAAGTCAATTAGTTTTCAGATGGAGTCCTTCGGGTTTTTATGTACAGTATCATGTCATCTGCAAATAAGGAGAGCTTTCCTTCTTCTTTTTAATTTGGATGCCTTTTATTTCTTCTTGTCTAATTGCAATGGCTAATACTTCCAGTACTATGTCTAACAGGAGAGGTGAGAATGGGCATCCCTGTATTTTTACTGATCTTATGGGAAATGGTTTTAGTTTGTGCCCATTGAGTATGATGTTAGCTGTGGGTTTATCATATATGGCTTTTGTAATGTTGAGGTATGATCATTCTATTCGCACTTTGCTGAGAGTTTTTAACAAGAAAGGGTGTTGGATTTTGTCAATTGCTTTTTCTGCACCAAATTATATGACTATGTGATTTTTATCTCTCAATTTGTTTATGTGATGCATCACGTATATTGATTTGCAGATATTGTACCATCCCTGTATTCCTGGGATGAGTCCTACTTGGTCATGCTGTATGATCTTTCTGATGTACTGCTGGATCCAATTTGCTAGAATTTTGTTGAGCATTTTGGCATCTATGTTCATGAGAGTTATTGGCCTATAATTGTCTTTCATTGTGTTCTTTTATCTGGTTTGGTATTAGGCTGATGCTGGCTTCATAAAAGGTGTTTGGAAGTGTTTCTTCTTCTTGAATATATTTGAATAGTCTGAGGAAGATATGTTTTAATTCTTGAATGTTTGGTAAAACCCTCCTGTGTAGACATATGGTCCTGGGCTTTTACTTGCTGGAAGCTTTTTGATGACTGCTTCAATTTCTTCCATAGTTATTGGCCTATTGTGGTGTTTAGATTCTTCTTGATTGAGTTTTGGAAGTTTATATTTTTCTAGGAATGTGCCCATTTCTTGTAGGCTGTCCAATTTGTTGGAATAGAGTTGTTCACAGTATTTTTTTTTTAACAATCCTTTGTATTTCCGCGGGGTCTGTTATTATTTCTCCTCTTTCATTTCTGATTTTGTTTATTTGGGTCTTCTCTCTTTGCTTCTTGGTGAGCCTGGATAGAGGTCCACCAATCCCGTTTATCCTTTCAAAGAACCAGCTCTTGGTTTTGTTGATCATTTGAATTCTTTCTTTGGTCTCCATGTTGTTTATCTCCACTCTGATCTTTACTATTTCGTACCTTCTGCTTACACTGGCATTTCTTGCTGCTCTCTTTCTGCCTCTTTGAGTTGTACGGTTAGATAATTTATTATCACTGTTGCCTGTTTTTTGCAGTAGGCTTTTAGGGCTATAAACTTCCCTCTCAAGACTGCTTTCACTGTGTCCCATAAATTTTGTATTGTTCTGTTGTCATTGTCATTTGTTGCCATGATGTTTTTTATTTCTTTCTTGATCTCTTGGATTACCTAGTTGTTTAATAGCATGCTGTTTAGTTTTTGATGTGTTTGATTTTTTTACATTGTTTTTATTACAGTTGATTTCCTGTTTTATGCCACAGTGGTCTGAGAAAATGCTTGATATGATATCTATCTTCTTGAATTTGAAGAGACTTTTCTTATGACCCAACATGTGATCTATCTTTGAAAATGAACCCTGTACAGTAGAGAAGAATGAATATTCTGTGGCTTTGGGGTGAAATGTTCTGAAGGTGTCAATTAATTCCATCTGGTCTAGTGAGTCATTTAGGATTGATGTTTCTTTGCTGATTTTTTGTTTAGAGGATTTGTCCAGCGGTGACAGTGGGGTATTAAAGTCTCCTACTATGATTGTATTGCTGTCAATCTCTTCCTTAATATTCAGCAGGAGTTTTTTTTTTTTATGTATTTAGGTGCTCCTATATTGGGTGCATATATGTTTACTGGAGTTATTCCTTCTTGTTGGATTGTTCCCTTTAGTATTATGAAGTGGCCTTCTTTATCTCTTGTTATGTCCTTCAATTTGAGATCTAATTTGTCAGATATAAGTATTGCAACCCCAGCTTTTTTTTTTCATTTCCATATGCCTGAAATATCATCTTCCATCCCTTCACTCTCAATCTGTGTGCATCTCTTTTCCTGAGGCGGGTTTCCTGTAAACAGCAGATATATGGATCATGTTTTCTTATCCAATTGGTTACCCTATGTCTTTTGATTGGAGCATTTAATCTGTTTACATTTACAGTTATTATTGATAGGTACTTATCTGTTGCCATTTTTAGTCTTTAGCCCAGGGTTCCATTTTCGCTTCCTCTTTCTCTTTATTACAGCAGACCATTTAACGTTTCTTGCATTGCTGGTTTGGTGGTAATATATTCCCTTAGTTCATATTTTTCTGTGAAGCTTCTGATTTCACCTTCAATTTTGATTGAAAGCCTTGCAGGGTACAGTATTCTGGGATTCAGACTCTTCCTTTGTATGACTTTGTATATTTCATTCCATTCCCTTCTGATGAGTTTCTGTGGAGAAATCAGTAGCTAATCTTATGGGGTGTCCTTTGTAGGTAACTGTGTTTCACTCTGTCCGCTTTTAAATTTCTTACTTTGTCATTGGTATTTGCCAATTTAATTATAATGTGGCTTGGTGTCAATTTTTTGGGGTTCATTTTGCTTGGGACTCTGTGAGCTTTTTGGATTTGTGTGGGGTTTTTCTTTCCGATATTGGGGAAATTTTCTGTCATTATTTCTTCAAACAGGTTCTCTAATCCTTGCTGTTTCCACTCTTTCTGGAACCCCAATTAAGCTGTTGTTTTGTTTCGTGTTATCCCAAAGTTCCCTTAGGCTCTCCTCTTGCTTTTACATTTTTTTTCTAGAAGCTGCTGTACTTGGGTATTTTTTTCTGCCATGTCTTCTAGCTCACTGATGCAGTCCTCTGCTTCTTCTAGTGTACTTTTAATGCTTTCTATTGAGTTCTTTATAACAGTGATGTTATTTTTCATTTCTTCCTGATTATTCTGCATTTCTTCTAGGTTCTTCTGCATTTCTTTTTGCTTCTTTTTCATTTCCTCTTGGGTCTTTTTCATTTCCTCTTGGCTCTTACATTGTCGATTTTGCCATCCATTCTTTTTATCTACCTTATGATCATTTCTCTGGCAGGCTTATTTCTGCCTCCATTTCATTTACTTCCTTTTCTGTTGATACCTGTTTTTCTGTCGTATGTGGGCTGTTTCTTCTTCTGCCCATTGTCTTTCTTCTCTGGGGGTCTGGTTATGCAGTTCTCTCCCCTAAGTTGATTCAAAGGCACAAACTACAACACGACCAGGTATAACACACAAGGCACTGAACAGAAATGTATTCATGGTCTTAATAATCACAAATAGGGTGACCACCAATGAAAGACAAATTAGGGGTAAGTAGAGAAAGAAGAAGAGGAATATGAGGGAAGACAAATAAAGAAGTGCCAAAATCAAACTGGGAGAGGGGGAAAATAAATAAAGAAATGTACAAAAGATAAAATAAAATAAAAAAATAAAAAAGGGAAGAAGAAGAAGAAAAGAGAAAGAGAAAAAAAGTCTGAGAGAAAAGAAAGAGGATAAGAGAGAAAGGGGGAACAAAATATGAATGTCAGGAGAAAACTCCAATAGAACAGCCACTAATCCCAACAAATGCTGGCAACAAGTACCTGGAGATTAATACAAAGTACAAATAACAACTGGTATTGAGGTAGGCGAGGGAAAAGAGAAGTAAAAAACAAACCAAAACAAAGCAAACAAAAAGAAAAAAAAACAAGTAGAATAAGCTAAAACAATCTCACAAAAAAGTACAAAAAATCAATATAATCACCATTCAGGTAAACAGCAACAAAAGGACACAGAGAAAAACAACTTTTTGGATAGTGAAGACAAGAAGAGAGAGGTATGTATGGAGTTGGAGTAGGGGATTTGAAATTAGATATATAAGTGGGGTGAAATTTTAACCAGATAAAGAGAAAGAATAGGGAGAATCTAAAATTGGAGAAGGGAAAGAGAAAAAAGATAACAAAATGGGGAAAGTTAGGAGGAGAGTGTTGGCATAAAGGTAGAGTTGAAATAGAGTAAAATTATGCTAAAGGAAAGATGAAAGTAGAATGTAGAACTCCAATCCCAAAGTAAAATAAAGGGAAAACAAAATGACACTTGTTTTTTTTTTCCCCAAAAAGGTAAAATAGTAGTAGTAATAATACTAGTTGAAAACAAAAACGTAATAATTTGAAAGATAAAATCAATCGAGGAGGAAAGAAAAAAAATAGTTTTTAATTAAAATATGCATAAATGAAAAATAAAATACAATAAAATAAAATAAAATAAAAAATATAAAAATATAAAAAATAAAATAAATAAAATGGTCATTGACTTCCACTATTGTTCTGCTTAGCACTCCTGTTTCCCAGTATTGAGGGGATTGAAGTTTCCTGTGTTTCACTGCTGAGGTCTTTTTTTTTTTAATTAAATCTTTATTATTCAGATTATTACATTTGTTTCTATTTTTTCCCCTCCATAGCACCCCTCCACCCAGCTCCCACCCCTCCCTCTGCCCTTAGCTCCCTCCCATTGATCTCATCCATAGGTGTATGATTTTTGTCCAGTCTCTCCCTGTACACCCCTCACCACTTTCCCCCTGAGAATTATCAGTCCATTCCCTTTCTGTGCTCCTGATTCTATTCTATTCACCAGTTTATTCTGTTCATCAAATTTTTAATTCACTAATTTTTAGATTCACTTATGGATAGATATGTATTTGTTGTTCATAATTTTTTGTCTTTTACATTTTTCTTCTTCCTCTTCTAAAAGAGTACCTTTCAGCATTTTATATAATACTGGTTTGGAGTTGATGAACTCCTTTAGGTTTTTCTTATCTGTGAAGCTCTTTATCTGCCCTTCAATTCTGAATGTTAGCTTTGCTGGATAGATTATTCTTGGTTGTATGTTCTTGCTATTCATCACGTTGAATATTTCTTGCCACTCCCGTCTGGCCTGCATTGTTCCTGTTGAGAAATCAGCTGACAGTTGTATGGGTGCTCCCTTGTAGGTAATGAACTGTTTTTCTCTTGCTGCTTTTAATATTCTCTCTTTGTCTTTTGCTCTTGGTATTTTAATTATGATGTGTCTCGGTGTGGTCCTCTTTGGATTCCTTTTATATGGGGTTCTGTGTTTTTCCTGGACTTGTAAGTCTATTTCTTTTACCAGATGTGGGAAGTTTTCAGTCATTATTTCTTTAAATAGGTTTTCAGTATCTTGCTCTCTCTCTTCTTCTGGTACCCCCACAATTCTGATGTTGGTACACTTGAAGCTGTCCCAGAGTCTCCTTACATTATGTTCACATTTTTGGA
>JAAGEH010000013.1:1179476-1206003 GCA_011751065.1 Lasiurus cinereus
TCCAAAAATGTGAACATAATGTAAGGAGACTCTGGGACAGCTTCAAGCGTACCAACATCAGAAGAAGAGAGAGAGCAAGATACTGAAAACCTATTTAAAGAAATAATGACTGAAAACTTCCCACATCTGGTAAAAGAAATAGACTTACAAGTCCAGGAAGCACACATAACCCCATATAAAAGGAATCCAAAGAGGACTACACCAAGACACCTCATAATTAAAATACCAAGAGCAAAAAACAAAGAGAGAATATTAAAAGCAGCAAGAGAAAAACAGTTCATTACCTACAAGGGAGCACCCATATGATTGTCAGGTGATTTCTCAACAGAAACGATGCAGGCCAGACAGGAGTCACAAGATATATTCAATGTGATGAATAGCAAGAACCTACAACCAAGAATACTCTATCCAGCAAAGCTATCATTCAGAATTGAAGGGCAGATCAAGAGCTTCACAGAGAAGAAAAAGCTAAAGGAGTTCATCAACTCCAAACCAGTATTATATGAAATGCTGAAAGGTACTCTTTTAGAAGAGGAAGAAGAAAAAAGTAAACACCAAAAAATTATGAACAACAAATACATATCTATCAACAAGTGAATCTAAAAATTAAGTGAATTAAAAATTTGATCAACAGAATAAACTGGTGAATATAATAGAATCAGGAGCACAGAAAGGGAGTGGACTGATAATTCTCAGGGGGAAAAGGGTGAGGGTTATACAGGGAGAGACTGGACAAAAATCATACACCTATGGATGAGGTCACCAGGAGGGAGGTAAGGGTAGAAGGAGGGGTGGAAGCCGTGTGGAGGGAAGCTAGGGAGGGAGAAAGAGAGAAACAAATGTAATAATCTGAATAATAAAGATTTAATAAAAGAAAAGTTATAATAATAATAAATTAATAAATAAAAAATTTTATCACAGTAAAGGAAACCATCAACACAATGAAAAGACAATTCACTGAATGGGAGAATATATTTACCAATGATACATCTGTTAAGGGGTTAGTATCCAAAATTTATACAGAACTTGTAAAATGCAAGACCAAACAAACAAACAAAAAAAAATCCAATTAAAAATGGGCAAATGACCTGATAGACACTTCTCCAAAGAGGACAAACAAATGACCAAAAGTCATATGAAAAGATGCTCAACATCACAAGTCATCAGAGAAATGTAAATTAAAACCACAATGAGATATCACCTCCCACCTGTAAGAATGGCTACAATCAATAAATCAACAAAAAGTGCTAGAGAGGATGTGGAAAAATGGAAACTCTTGTGTACTGTTGATGGGAATGCAGATTGGTGCAGCCATTGTGGAAAGATGTATGAAGTAATGTAAAAAAATTAAAAATGGAACTGCCTTATGACCTAGCAATTCCACTTCTGGAAATTTATATGAAGAAGCACAAAACACTAATTCAAAAGAATATATACAGCCCAACCAGAGAGGCTTTTTGGTTGAGCATCAACATATGAACCAGGGGGTTATGGTTTGATTCCCAGTTAAGACATGTGCCCAGATTGTGGGCTTGATCCCTTGTAGGGTGTGTGCAGGAGACAGCCAATGATTCTCTGTCACCATTGAAGTTTCTATCTCCCTCTCCCTTCCTCTCTGAAATCAATAAAAATATATGCATCCTTATGTTCAATGCAGTATTACTTACAAGAGCCAAGATCTGCAAGCAGTAGATGACTAGAGCAAACAGCTATGGCAAATTTATACAATGGAATACTACTTGGGCATGAAAAACAAAGAAAATTTTACCATTTGTCATAGCATGCATGGACCTGGAGAACATTATGATAAGTGAAATGAGGCAGTTAGAAAAAAACAAGTACCATATGATTTCACTCATATGTGGAATTTAATGAACAAACCGAAATAAGCAAAATAGAGACAGATAAAGAAAAAACAATTCATAGACAAAGACAATAGTGTAGTGAGTGCAGGAGGGCGGAGTGGTGCTGGGTGGATGGAGCTGACAGTGAGTAGAGAGAGGATAAATGGTGATGGAAAAATAAAATAACAAAATAAAATTTACAAACTACAAAAAAGACAGGATTAAAACAAAGGATTCAACATTATTCAGTCTAGAAGATATACATTTAAAATAAAGGGATGTAGACTGATTAGAAATGGCGGTGGAGTAGACGGATGCGTCAGGAGCTTTGTCGCTGGGCAGAGGGAGAAAGAGCGGCTGAGAGTTGCATTGGGAGCTTTTGTTGGCAAGCTAGGAGTCAGTTGTCCTCCAGGGGAAAGCGGGGAACTGCTGGAACGGGCTCTCCCGGCCAGGCGGCCCCATTGCCATGGGGTTTTTGTCCGGCAGAGCCACCAGCGCGAACGCGGAGCCCGAGCCATCTTGCAGTGGGAGGTGGATGTCTGCGGCGGTCTGAAGCCTTTGGCTGGGGCACCCATTGAGCAGCCAGGAATCCGGGGACCCAGAACTGCAATACCTCCCCTACTGGGAAACAGGAGTGCCAAGCAGAATAACAGTGGAAGTGAAGGACCATGATATTTTCCTTTTTTTTTTCCTTTTTCCTTTTTTCTTTTTTCTTTTTTTTAAATTTTTAATTCTTTATTTTTCATTTTCACATATTTTAATTAAAAGAATATTTTTTTTCTTTCTGCCTCAATTGATTTTACCTTTATAATTATTACATTTTTGTTTTAAACTAGTATTATTAATTACTACTAGTACTTTACCGTTTTTGGAAAAAAAAAGTGTCATTTTGTTTTCTCTTTATTTTATTTCGGGATTAGAGTTCTACATTCTATTTTCATCTTCCCTTTAGCATAATTTTACTCCAACTCAACTCCACCTTTATGCCAGCACTTTCCTCCTAACTTACCCCATTTTGCTGTCTTGTTTCTCTTTCCCGTTTCCAAAATTAGATTCTCCCTATTTTTCTCTTTACCTGGTTAAAATTTCACCCCATTTATATATCTAATTTCAAATCCCCTACTACAAGTCCACACAAACCTCTCCCCTCTTGTCTTCACTAGACAAAAAGTTGTTTTTTCTCTATGTCCTTTTGTTGCTATTTGCCTGAAAAGTGATTATATCGATTTTTTTGAAATTTTTTTGAGAGATTGTTTTAGTTTATTCTACTTGTTATATTTTGCTTTTTGCTTGCTTTGTTGTCTACCTCTCTTTTCCCTCATCTCCCTCGATACCAGTTGCTATTTGCAAGTTGCCTTAATCTCTAGGTACTGGTTGCTGGCCTTTATTGGGATTAGTGACTGTTCTATTGGAGTTGTTTCCTGACATCTATATTTTGTGCCTCTTTTCTCTCTTATAAACTTTCTTTTCTCTCTGACTTTTTTCTCTTCCTCTTTCCTTCTCCTTTCTCTCCTTTTTATTTTATTATTTTATTTTATTTTATTGTCCATTTATTTATCTTTTTTTTCACTCTCCCAATTTGATTTTGGCACTTCTTTCTTTTTTTCTTCCTCATTTTCCTCTTCTTCTTTCTCTATTTACCCCTAATTTGTCCTTCATTGGTGGTCACCTTATTTGTGATTATTAACATCTTGAATACATTTCTACTCAGTGCCTTGTGTGCTGTACCTGGTAGTGTTGTAGTTTGTGCCTTTCAATCAACATAGAAGAGAGAACTACATAACCAGACACCCAGAGAAGAAAAACCATGGGCAGAAAAAGAAACAGCCCAAAAAAGACAGAAAGGCAGGTTTACCAGAAAAGGAAGTAAACGAAATAGAACCACAAATAAGCCTACCAGAGAAAGAGTTCAGAGAAATTATCATAATGTGGTTGAAAAGAATGGAAGACAAATTTGACAATATGAGTAAGAGCCAAGAGGAAATAAAGAAGAACCTAGAGAAGGTGAAGAAGCATCAAGAAGAAATGCAGAAGAACCTAGAGGAGGTTCAGAATAAACAAGAAGAAATGAATAATGACATCACTGCTATAAAGAACTCAATAGAAAGCATCAAAAGTAGACTAGAAGAAGCAGAGGACCGCATCAGTGAGCTAGAAGACACGGTAGGAAAAAATACCCAAGTACAGCAGCTTCTAGAAAAAAAAAGTTTAAAAGCAAGAGGAGAGTCTAAGGGAACTTTGGGATAACATGAAACAAAATAACATCTGCATAATTGGGGTTCCAGAAAGAGTGGAAACTGAACAAGGATTAGAGAACATGTTTGAAGAAATAATGACAGAAAATTTCCCCAATATAGAAAAGAAAAAACTCACACAAATCCAAGAAGCTCACAGAGTCCCAAACAAAATGAACCCCAACAAACCAACACTGAGGCACATTATAATTAAATTGGCAAACACTGACGACAAAGTAAGAATCTTAAAAGCAGCCAGAGAGAAACAGAAAGTTACCTACAAAGGAACCCTCATAAGCGAAGAAGGAACTCGGGGGTAAGGACTAAAAATGGCAACAGATAAGTACTTATCAATAATAACTTTAAATGTAAACGGATTAAATGCTCCAATCAAAAGACATAGGGTAACCGTTTGGATAAGAAAACATGATCCATATATCTGCTGTCTGCAAGAAACCCACCTTAGGAAAAGAGATGCACACAGATTGAGGGTGAAGGGATGGAACATGATATTTCAGGAAAATGGAAATGAAAAAAAAGCTGGGGTTGCAATACTTATATCTGACAAATTAGATCTCAAAGTGAAGGACATAACAAGAGATAAAGAAGGCCACTTCATAATACTAAAGGGAACAATCCAACAAGAAGAAATAACTCTGGTAAACATATATGCACCCAATATAGGAGCACCTAAATACATAAAAAAAACTCTTGGAGGATATTAAGGGAGATATTGACAGCAATACAATCATAGTAGGAGACTTTAATACCCCACTGTCACCATTGGAAAAATCCTCTAAACAAAAAATCAGCAAAGAAACATCAATCCTAAATGACTCACTAGACCAGATGGAATTAATTGACATCTTCAGAACATTTCACCCCAAAGCCACAGAATATACATTCTTCTCCAGTGCACATGGGTCATTTTCAAAGATAGATCATATGTTTGGTCATAAGAAAAGTCTCTTCAAATTCAAGAAGATAGAAATCATATCAAGCATTTTCTCAGACCACAGTGGCATAAAACTGGAAATCAACTATAATAAAAACAATAGAAAGAAATCAAACACATGGAGACTAAACAGCATGCTTATAAACAACGACTGGGTAACCAGAGAGATCAAGGAAGAAATAAAAAACATCATGGCAACAAATGACAATGACAACACAACAATACAAAATTTATGGGACACAGTGAAAGCAGTCTTGAGAGGGAAGTTCATAGCCCTATAAGCCTACTGCAAAAAACAGGAAACAATGGAAATAAATTACCTAAACCTACAACTCAAAGAGCTAGAATGTGAGCAACAAGAAAAGCTCAGTGTACTCAGAAGGAAGGAAATAGTGAAGATCAGAGCGGAGATAAACAACTTGGAGACCAAAGAAACAATTCAAAAGATCAACAAAACAAAGAGCTGGTTCTTTGAAAGGATAAACAAGATTGGTGGACCCCTAACCAGGCTCACCAAGAAGCAAAGAGAGAAGACCCAAATAAACAAAATCAGAAATGAAAGAGGAAAAATAACAACAGACCCTGTGGAAATACAAAGAATTGTTAAAAAATACTATGAACAACTCTATTCCAACATATTGGACAACCTGCAAGAAATGGACATATTCCTAGAAAAATATAACCTCTCAAAAATCAATGAGGAGGAAGCCAAACACCTCAATAGTCCAATAACTATGGAAGAAATTGCAGGAGTAATCAAAAAGCTTCCAGCAAATAAAAGCCCGGGTCCAGATGGCTACACAGGAGAGTTTTACCAAACATTCAAGGAAGAATTAAAACCTATCCTCCTCAGATTATTCAAAAACATTCAAGAAGAAGGAATACTACCAAACACCTTCTATGAAGCCAGCATCACCCTAATACCAAAACCAGATAAAGACAACACAATGAAAGAGAATTATAGGCCAATATCTCTTATGAACAGGAAGTAGGTGGGATCTCCATACCAGACTTCAAGCTATACAACAAAGCAACTGTTCTCAAAACAGCCTGGTACTGGCACAAGAACAGACATATAGATCAATGGAATAGAATAGAGAACCCAGATATCCACCCAAACCACTATGCTCAATTAATATTTGACAAAGGCGGCATGAACATTCAATGGAACCAAGATAGCCTCTTCAATAAATGGTGTTGGGAAAATTGGACAGATACATGCAAAAAATTGAAACTGGACCACCCACTTACACCAAATACAAAAATAAACTCAAAATGGATACAGGACTTAAACATTAGAAGGAAAACCTTAAAAATATTAGAGGAATCCACAGGCACCACAATCTCAGATATATGCCGAAAGAACTTCTTCACTGATACTGCTCCAAAGGCAATGGAAGCTAAAGAAAAAATAAACAAATGGTACTACATCAAAATAAAAAGCTTTTGCACAGCAAAAGAAACCATCAACTAAACAACAAGAAAGATCAATGCATGGGAGAACATATTTGCAAATGCTATCACTGATAAAGGTTTAATCTCCAAAATCTACAGCCAACTTATACAACTTAATAAAAGGAAGATGAAGGATCCAATAAAAAAATGGGCAACGGACCTAAATAGAACCTTTTCAAAAGATGACAGAAGGAAGGCCAAGAGACACATGAAAACATGTTCAAAGTCATTAATCATCCGAGAGTTGCAAATCAAAACGACAATGTGATACCATCTTACACCTGTCAGAATGGCAATCATCAACAAATCAACAAACAACAAGTGTTGGCGAGGATGCGGAGAAAAAGGAACCCTTGTGCACTGTTGGTGGGAATGCAGACTGGTGCAGCCACTGTGGAGAACAGTATGGAGTTTCCTCAAAAAACTAAAAATGGATCTCCCATTTGACCCTGTAATACCACTCTTAGGAATTTATCCTAAGAAATTACAAACACCAATCAGAAAGGATTTATGCACCCCTATGTTCATAGCAGCACAATTTACAATAGCTACAATTTGGAAACAGCCTAGGTGCCCGTCAGCAGATGAGTGGATCGAAAACCGTGGTACATCTACACAATGGAATTCTATGCTGCCATTAAAAAGAAGGAATTCTTACCATTTGCAGCAACCTGGTTGGAACTGGAGAGCCTTATGCTTAGTGAAATAAGCCAGTCAATGAAGGAGAAGCATCACATGATCGCACTCATTGGGGGATAATAAAGAACATTATAAACTGATGAACAAAAGGATAGATACAGAGACAGTAAAGCTTCAAACAGACTGTGAAATTACAGCAGGAAGATTAAAGTTAGGTGAGGTAGATAAGAGATCTATCAAAGGACTTGTATGCATGCATATAAGCATAACCAATGAAAATAGACACTGGGTGGTTGGGGTATGCCTGGGAGGGAGGGGGGGCAATGGGGAGATATTTATAAAAAATTAATAAAATTAAAAAAAAGAAAAATAAATAAATAAAATAAAATAAAAGGATGTAAAAAGGTTGAAAATAAAGGGTAGAAAAGATATACTAAGCAAATATGAACCAAAACACAGGTGAAGTAGCATTCTCAATATGTAACAAAGTAGAATTAAATGACAAAGAACAATAGGACAAGAAAATATATGCATAATACAATTTCAAAATATATCTTGCTTAATGTACTTGCCTGTAATAAAACTGCAGGAGAAAATGAATACTTGTTTATTTTAGCACGCTAATTAGCAACTGATAGATCAAGATAAGAAACAAAACTAAGAGGAGACAAAATGGTGGTGAAATAGACTGAGCATTGTCCCAGAGCAGATAGAACAAGCAACTAAATCGAAAAACATCTACCCTGAATTGGTGAAGTAGTCTCAGCTGGTGAGATAATCTGCAGCAGGGAAGGGCAGAGGACACCTGGAGAATAATAAAATCAGAGATCTGGGCTGGGGAGAACTGCAAGACCTCCAAGCTCAGAGGATCAGAGGGAAACTGCGCATCCCTAGGTCAGGCACTGTGTCTGTCTGTGGAAAGGAGCTATGAAGGACTGCTGGTGGCAGGGGATTCTATATTCTGGGTCCACAGTCACAACAGACTGAGCCCAGAAGGGGCATTCAAGTGGGCTGCCCAGACAGCAAGGAACTGGGAAGAGAGGGGCTCGCAGAAGCGCCACTCATTCTCCTCTTTTTGGTCTTGGCTTTTTTTCACTGAACCTCGTTCATAGGACCTTTCACATATTGAACACTCACCCGTGGCTGAGGTTCAGGAGGAGGTGTGGACTTGTGGAGTCTGAGGTGAGAAGAGGGCCCAGGAAAGGTGGCTGTGAGTCTGAGGCTGAGTCATATCTGATGCACAGGACCTAGGTAGCCATTTTATCCTGAAGAGACAGCCCCTCCCTGCGGTCTCTAGGCAACCAATACAGCCACACCCAGAATACTCCCTGAGTGAGACAAAGGAAAAAAAATCTGAATAGCCCCCGAGAATCCACAGGCCACTCAGAGTGTGTGTGTATGAAGAGAGGCCTTTAGTCACAGTGCAGGAAACTGAGAAGCCACAGACAGTATAGAAGAGTGGGATCTTAAACCAGCCAAAGGAATGACATTTCACTTTTTCATTTTTTTTTTATTTATTATTTTGTTATCTCTTTTTGTCCTTTTTCTTTATTTTCCTTTTTCATTTTTTTATTTTTTTATTAATGTATTACATGTGTATATATCTTCCCATTACCTCCCCACTCCATTCCCATACATTTGTTTCTTTATTTTCTATTTCTTTTCGCATTATTTTTCCATCGTTCTAATTTATTTTTTATCCTATTTTAATCAATACTTTTAATTTTATTATTATTATTCTCTTTCTCTTTCTTCTTATCCACTCCTCCTCTTTCTACTTCCTCTATACTGAACTGAAGTCCTCCCTATATTCATCCAATACTTAACCTTACTTTCTGTATATAAAATTTTGCTCCCACCCTATTTAATGGGTATTTGGTGTTTATAAGTTTTTGTTTACCTGTTTTTACTCTGGTGTTTTCCCCATATTTATATACACTGAGTGGCCAGATTATTACGATTACCTGACGTTTGTAGGAAAATTAGCATTACACTGCATCAGATATGGAAGCTGAAGGCCTGTTTGAACATCTTTGCTGTCTGCAGTTACCAAGATAAAACGTCTCCAATTCACATAGGAACATAAGGTTGGACAGCTGAGCATTGGAAAAAAGTCATGTGGTAGGATGAATCACATTTCCAGTTGCATAATGCAGATGGCAGAGTGAGAATTTCGTGGAAAGAGCATGTACCCCACATGCATGAGTTCAACCCTTCAAGCTGGTGGAGGCAGTATTATGGTTTGGGACATGTTTTCCTGTCATGATTTGGGCCTTTTCATTTGTGTGGAACAACATCTGAATAGCACAACATACCTAAGTATCGTTGCTGATCAAGTTGATCCTATCATGTTGAAGGCATATTCCAATGGATATGGCTTCTTCCTACAAGACAAGGTGCCATGCCATAGTGCTTGTATTGTGCAGGAGTGGTTTCAAGAACATGAGGGAGACTTTACCTTGCTTAGGTGGCCCCCACAATCACCAGATCTCAATCTAATTGAGTATTTGTGGGACAAAGTTAAAAGAGCCATCAGGCAGCTGATTCCCCAACCATCAAATCTCACACAACTGGACAGTGCTATTCATGAGGCATGAAGTCAGATTCCTTGCCTCAACTGTCAACATCTCATGGAATCAATGCCAAGAAGAATTGCCACAATATTGAAGGCAAAAGGTGGCACAACGAAGTACTGATGCGGTGGTCATAATAATCTGGCCACTCAGAGTGTGTGTGTATGTGTGTGTATATATATACACTAGAGGCCCAGTGTACTAAATTCGTGTATGGGGTGTATGTATCTCAGCCCAGCCTGCATCCCCTCCAATCTGGAACCCCACGAGGAATGTCCAACTGCCCATTTAGGCCCGATCCTAGTCAGACATCCCTCTCACAATCCAGGACTGCTAGCTCCCAACTACTCACCTGCCTGCCTTCCTGATTGACCCCAAACGCTTCTTCTTGCTAGCCTGATCACTCCCTAACCACTCCCCTGCCAGCCTGATTGATGCCTCATTGCTCCCCAGCCAGCCTGTTTGCCCCTAACTGCCCTCCCCTTCAGGCCTGGGTCTCCCACAACTGCCCTACCCTGCCGGCCTTGTTGCCCCCAATTTCCCTCCTCTGCTGGCCTGGTAACCCCTAACTTCCCTCCCCTGAAGCCTTGATCACCCCTAACTGCCCTCCCTTGTAGGTCTGGTCCCTCCCAACTGCCCTCTACTGCTGGCCTGATTGCCCAAAACTGCCCTCCCTTGCAGGCCTAGTCCCTCCCAACTGCCCTCCCCTGCTGGCCATCTTGTGGTGGTCATCTTGTATCCACATGGGGGTAGCCATCTTGTGTTGGAGTGATGGTCAATTTGCATATTACTCTTTTTTTAGATAGGATAGAGGCCTGGTGCATGGGTGGGAGCCAGCTGATTTGCCCTGAAGGGTGTCCTGGATAGGGTAGGGGTTCCCTTGGGGGATGGGGTGGCCTGGGTGAGGGGCCTGTGGTGGTTTGCAGGCAGGTCATGCCCCCCAGGGACCCAAGAAGAGGCCCTGGGATCTGGGACTTATCTTCTGTAATTGAAACTTTGTAGCCTTGAATGAAGGCAAGCCTCCAGCTTGCTCTGTGGCCACAGCCATTTTTTTTTTTTTTGGAATTTATTTATCTTCTATAATTGAAACTTTGTAACCTTGAGCAGAAGCCAAGGCAGGCTAGGGCTGTGGAAGCTTGGCTTTCTCCATCATCAGGGCAACTCAAGCCTCCTGCTTGCTCCAGCTCTATGGATGTCACCATTTTTGTTGGGATATATTTATGTTCTATAATTGAAACTTTGTAGCCTTGAGTGGAGTCCAGGGCCACCTGAGGGGTAGTGGGGGTGGAAAGCTTGGCTTCCTCCTTTGCTGGGGAAACCCAAGCTTCCTGCTTGCTCTGTGGCTGAAGCCATCTTGGTTGGGTTAATTTGCATACTCGCTCCTGATTGGCTAGTGGGCATGACTTGCAGGTATAGCAGATGTATGTTAAATTTGCATATTATTCTTTTATTAGATAAGATATATATTTCCTTTTTCTCCCTTTTCTTTTCTTTAATACCATTTTTTTCTCTCTTCAATATCACTTGTGCTCTCTTTTCTTTCCCTTAATTCTCTTTTCTCTGGTGGTCACTTATATTGGGGTTATCAGTGTCATGAGTAAATTCATGTTTTCTTCCCTTTATGTCATATCTTGTCGAGGTGAGTTTTATTCTGTTTGGCCAATGTGTTAGAGAGTGAGCCACATAACCAGATATCCTGAGAGGAGACTCCATCCATGAACAGGTCAATAAAACTACAGACCCAACTACAGAGGCAGGAAGAAGGCAGCAATGATGGAGAGAGCATGAGTGAGTGAGGGAGCAAAAGAGTAGTGTGTGGTCATGTGGTGTGTGTGTGTGTGTGTGTGTGTGTGTGCTCACGCGTGTGTGTGGCACAGATAGATCCTTCAGGATCTTCAGTGGAAGGATGACTGGGCTTGGCTAACTAGGCAGCCTCTGCTACATTGCAAACAGTCCTGGAGCAGCTGGCTCTTTCTCACAGGCCTCACATTTGTAAAGGGGAGAGCTGCTGTGACTGGGAGCCCAGCTGCACCTCCACCCAGGGTGCCCTCAGATAATAGCTGGGACTCTATAGCCACCCAAACCAGCGACCTGCTACCTTGGCTGCAGTCCCATGGTCACCAGGACTCCAAAAACCCTGGGTGCAGTCTTCTGTGATTTCTGAAGTGTGCTCCCCACTGACAGGCCTAAAACTTTATTCCAGGGTTCTGAAACCACGTGAGCAGCAGCCCCACAAGCTGCTTGCTCCAAGCCAAGGAGCACCACTCTCACATGGCATACCCCCATCCAAGAAGCAACAGCTGTGTGAGCAGCCTGCCCCCTGCATTGAAGAACAACAGTTGTGTGTGCAGTCCACCTCTGTCTGAGAAACAGCAGCTGCATGAGCAGCCCATCCCAGTCCAAGGAGCATCCCACCCCTGCCTGAGGAGCAGCAGCCACATGAGCAGCCTGCCCATGACTGAGGAGCAGCATCCCTGTGCAGCCTTGCCCTGCCCAATGAGTAGAAGCCACATGCAGGCCACCCCCAAGCGAGTAGCAGTAGCCATGTGAGCATCCCACCGTGTCCAAGGAGCAGAATCTGTGCAAGTGCCCCTTGTCCTAGGAGCAACAGCCTCATGCACAGCTCACCACTATCTGAAGAACAGCAGCCTCATGAGCAGCCTGCCCCCTGTACAAGGAGAAGCAGCTGTGTGAGTAGCCCACCCCAGTCAAAGGAGCAGCAACTGTGCAAGCAGCCCACCCCAGTCCGTAAGCAGCCCACCTCCATTCAAGGAGCAGCAGCAACCTGAGGAGCCAACCCTGGTCCAAGGAGCAGGAGCTGCACAAGAAGCCCACAAAAGTCTGAGGAATGGCAGCCCCACACAGCACACCCCTGTCTAAAGAGCAGCAGCCACACACAGCCCACATTCATCCAAGGAGCAGCAGCCATAGAAGTAGCCCACACCCACACAAGGAGCAGTGGCCGCATGTGGAGCTTTCCTCCATCTGAGGAGCAGCAGCCTTGCAAACAGTTCACCCACATACAAGGAGGAGCAATCCTACAGGGAACCTGACCCTGTCCAAGGAGCAGCAGCATCACAAGCAGCCCACCATCATACAAGGACCAACAGTCCCCACAAGCAGCCTACCCCAGTCCGAAGGGCAGCAGCTTGTAAGAAGCCCATCCAAGTCCAGGAGTAGCAGCCGCATGAGAAACCTACCCCAATCTGAGGAGCAGCAGCCTGGTGAGCAGCCCACCACCATCTGAAGAGCAGCAGCCACATGAGAAGCCCACCCCAGTCCAAGAAACAGTAGCTGTGTGAGCAGCCTTCCCCACCAGCCAGAGGAAACACCAAAGATGTGAACAATGTCCATCAGAGGAGCCACTGCCAAATGAGGAGCAGCCACTGCTTCAACTGCCTGAGGAGCAACTGCCACCTGAGGAGCCACTGCCACCCAAGGAGCAGCCTCTACATGACTTGAAACCTAGATCCTTCAGTGAGAACAAAAATGGATACACAAAGAAATCCCAAGGAAAAGAAAAGGAGGAATCTCCAGAAAAGCAGCTAAATAAAACAGAGGCATGCAATATATAAGAAAAAGAATTCAGATTAAGGGACATACAGTTCATAAACCAGATGGGGAAAAAAATCAACAATTTATGTAAGAACTGAGAAGAAATAAAGAGTGAGATAGCTGCAAAAAACAATATGGAAAGTTTCAACAGTAGACTAGAAGAAGTGGAGGAACAAATTAGCAAATTAGAAGACAGGGAAGCAAAATACACACAAATGGAACTACAATTGCAGAAAAAATAAATAAACGACAGGAGAAGAGCCTAAGAGAGCATTGGGACAATATGAAAGAAAGCAACATACAAGTAATAGGGATGCCAGAACAACAGAAAGCAGAACAAGGGTTAGAAAACCTATTTTAAAAAATAATATCAGAAAACATCCCTGATGTGAGGAAGAAAAAAGTCACACAAGCACAGAGAGTCCCAAACAAGATGAACCCCAAAATACCCATACCAAGACACATCATAATTATGAGGGAAAATATTCAGGACAAAGAGAGAATCTTAAAGGCTGAAAGCAAAACAGAAAGTTACATACAAGAGATCTCCCATTAGATTATCAAATGATTTCTCAACAGAAACACATCAGGCCAGAAAATAATGAAAATTTACAAAGTGATGCAAAGCAAGGGACTGAATCCAAGAATACTCTATCCAGCAAGGCTATCATTCCAAATTGAAAGGGAAAACAGGAGCTTCACAGACAAAAAACAAAAACAAAAAACTAAGGGAGTTTATCACTACCAAGCCAGCAATGCATGAAATAAAAAAGAGACTAGTGTAAAAAGAAGAAATGAAAAGGGAAGAAGGAAACAGGCAAAAAATTAAAAAGGCTACAAAGAAGTACCTATGAATAATAATTTTAAAAGTAAATGGATTAAATGCTCCAATCAAAAGACATTGAGTGGCTGAACTGATTAAAAAAAAAAAAAACATGACCCATATATATGCTGTCTACAAGAGACCCAACCTAGAACAAGGAACTTACACAGACTGAAAGTAAAGAGATGGAAAAATGTTTTTCAGGCAAATGGAAATGAAAAAAAAAATGCTGGGGCAGCAATCCTTAAATGAGACAAAATAGACCTCAAAGTGAAGACTATAGCAAGTGGTAAGGAAGGCCACTTCATAATACTAAAGGGATGGATACAAAAACAGGATATAACCCTGACAAACATATATGCACCCAATGCAGAAACACCTAAATACATACAATAAATCCTGGAAAATGTCAAGGGAGAGATTGAGAACAATACAATCATAGTAGGAGACTTTAATACACCACTGGATGAATCCGCTAGACAAAGAAATCAGCCAAGAAACAGCAATTCTACATGACTCACTAGATCAGATGGACTTAATTGACATCTTCAGAACATTTCAGCCCAAAGCCAAAGAATATATGTTCTTCTCAAGAGAACGTGGGAAATTTTCAAGGATAGACCACATATTGGGTCACTAGAAAGGTCTCTCCAAATTCAAGAAGATTGAAATCATATCAAGTATCATCTCAGACCACAATGGCATAATATTAGAAATAAAATAAAATAAAACAATCAAAAAACTTCAAACACTTGGAAGCTGAATAGCATGCTATTAAACAATGATTGGGTTTCCAAAGAGATTAAAAAAAAATTAAAAACATCCTGGAAATGAATGACAATGAAAACACAACAGCCAAGACCAGTTTGGCCCAATGGATAGAGTGTCAGCTTGCCGACTGAAAGGTCCCGGGTTTGATTCTGGTAGGGGACATGTACCTTGCTTGCGGGCACATCTCCACAGTGGGGCATGCAGGAGGTGGCTGATCGATGTCTCTCTCTCATTGATGTTTCTGACTTTCTATCGCTCTCACTTCCTCTCTGTAAAAAAAAATCAATAAAAAAAAAATATATATATATATATAAATCTATGGGAAACAATGAAAGCAGTCCTGAGATGCTAGTTTATAGCTCTAGAGATCTACTCAAAAAACTAGAAAAATGGTAGTAAATCATTTAACTGTACAACTTATAGAATTAGAAAGAGAGCAACAAGAAAATCCCAGAGTGAGCAACATTACCCTAATTCCCAAACCAGAAGGAAGGATATAATAAAGATCAAAGCAGAAATAAATGGCATAGGGACCAAAAATGGAATAGAAAAGATCAATGAAACCAAGAGCTGGTTCTTTGTGCCGAAACCAGTTTTGCTCAGTGGATAGAGTGTCAGACTGTGGACTGAAAGGTCCCAGGTTCGATTCTGGTCAGGGGCATGTACCTTGGTTGCAGGCATATATCCAGTAGGGGGCAGGCGGGAGGCATCTAATCGATATCTCTCTCTTATTGATGTTTCTAACTCTCTATCCCTCTTCCTTCCTCTCTGTAAAAAATAAATAATATATATATATAGTTGTTTTTTTTTAAAAGAGCTGGTTCTTTGAAAGGATAAACAAGATTCATGAACCGCTATCCAGGCTCACCAAGAAGCAAAGAGAGAGGACCCAATAAAACAAAAGCAGAAATGAAAGAGGAGAAATAACAACAGACTCCAGAGAAATACAAAGGATTGTTAAAAAGTACTATGAACAACTCTATTCCAACAAAATGGACAACCTGGAGGAAATGGATGTATTCCTAGAAAAAGACAACCTCCCAAAACTCTATCAAGCATAATCTAGAAATCTCAATAGGCCAATAACTATGGAAGAAATTGAAGCAGTCATCAAAAAACTTTCAGTAAATAAAAGCCCAGGGCCAGACGGCTTCACAGGGGAGTTTTACCAAACATTAAAGGAAGAATTAAAATCTATCCTTCTCAGAATATTCCAAAATATTCAAGAGGAAGGAACACTTCCATGCTCATTCTATGAAGCCAACATTACCCTAATTCCCAAACCAGATAAAACCACCACAAAAGAAAGAAAACTATAGGCCAATATTCTTGATATCTATAGATGCTAAAATCCTCAACAAAAGTCTACCAAATGAAATCCAAGATTACATTAGAAAGATCATATACCATGACCAAGTGGGATTTATACTGGGGATACAAGGCTGTTACAATATCTAGAAATCATTAAATGTGACACATCGCATAACCAAATTGAGAGTCAAAAATCACTTAATCATACCAATAAATACAGAAAGGAATTTGACAAAATCCGACACTCTTTCTTGATAAAAAAAAAAAACTCAGCAAACAGGGAATAGAGGGATCATACCACAACATAATAAAAGCCTTAATGAGAAACATATAGCCAAAATCATACTCAATGGGCAAAAACTAAACTCATTTCCCCTGAGAATGGCAACAAGAGAGGGATTCCCACTTTCATCACTCATGTTCAATATAGTACTGGATGTTCTAGCCACAGTGATGAGACAAGAAGAAATAAATGACATCTAAATTAGAAAAGAAGTCCTTATTCACAAGCGACATGACACTTTACATACAAAACCCCCAAACTCCATAAAAAAAACTACTAAACCTAATAAGTGAATTCAGCAATGTAGCAGGATACAAAATTAACATACAGAAATCTACGGTCTCTTTATACACCAATAATGAACTTATGGAAAGAGAAATTTAAAAAACAATCCCATTTACCAATGCACTACTACTACTACTACTACTAATAATAATAATATATCTCAGAATAAAATTAACTAAGGACGTAAAAGACCTATATGTGGAAAACTACAGGACATTGTAAAAAGAGATACAGGAAGACATAAACAAATGGAAGAACATACCATGTTCATGGATTGGTAGAATTAGCATAATTAAAATGCCCATACTACCGAAAGCAATCTACAGGTTCAAGCAATCCTCATTAAATGCCAATGGCATATTTCAAACACCTAGAACAAACTTTCCAAAAATTGATTTGGAATAAGAAAAGACCCAGAATAGCACAGCAATCCTGAGAAAGAAGAACAAAGTTGGAGGAATCACAATACCAAATGTGAAGCAATATTACCAAACCACGATTCTCAAAACTGTCTGCTACTGGCGCATTAACAGACATATAGACCAATGGAACAGAGCAGAGAACCCAGAAATTGACCCAAGCCAGTATGCTCAATTAATATTTGACAAAGGAGGCAAGAACATACAATTGAGTGAGGACAGTCTCTTCAATAAATGGTGCTGAAATATTTGGTCAGATACATGCAAAAAAAAAAATGAAAGTAAATCACCAACTTACACCATACACAAAAACAATCTCAAAATGACGAAAGGACTTGAATGTAAGATAGGAAAAGATAAAAAAGTCCTACAAGACTCCATAGGCAGCAAAATAGCAGACATATGTTGTAGTAATATCTTTACAGACACAGCTCCTAGGGCAATGGAAATTAAGGAAAAAATAAACAAATGGAACTACACTAAAATAAAAAGCTTCTGAAAAGCAAAAGAAACCATCAACAAAACAATAAGAAAGCCCACTGCATGGGAGAACATATTTGCCAATGATATTTCCAATATGGGCTTAATCTCCAAAATTTACAGAGAACTCATACAACTTAACAAAAGGAAGATAAACAATCCACTCAAAAAATGGTCAAAGGATGTAAATAGACACTTTTCAAAAGAGGACATACAGAAGGCCGAGAGACATATGAAAACATGCTGAAAGTCATTATCATCCAAGAGATACAAGTCAAAACAACAATGAGATCCCATCTCATACCTATCAGAATGGCTATTATCAACAAAGCAACAAACGACAAGGTAAGGCAAGGATGTGGACAAAAAGGAACCCTGGTGCACTGCTGGTGGGAACACAGACTGGTACAGCCACTGTTGAAGAAAATATGGAGTTTCCTGAAAAAGTTAAAAATGGAACTCCCATTTGACTCAGTGATCCCACTTCTAGGACTACTTCCCAAGAAATCAGAAACACCAATCAGAAAGGATATATGCACCCCTATGTTCATAGCAGCACAATTCACCATAGCTAAGATTTGGAAACAGCCTAAGTACCCATCAGCAAATGAGTGGATTAAAAAACCATGGTACATCTACACAAAGGAATATTATGCCACTATAACAAAGAAGGAACTTTTACCATTTGCCACACAATGGATGGAACTGGAGAGCATTATGCTAAGTGGAATAATCCACTAGTAGAGAGTTAAATATCACATGATCTCAATCATATGTGGGATATAATGATCAATATAATTTGTTGAACAAAAACAGATCCTCAGACAAATGATAGGGGAAGAAGGGTTAGAGAACAACCAAAGGACTTGTATGCTTGCATATTAACATAGCAATGGACACAGACACTCAGGAATTGGGAGCTTGCTTGGAGTGGGAATGGTTGGTAGTGGTTAATTTGGGGAATAGAAGACATATGTAAAACTTTAGACAATAAAATAAATAAATAAATAAATAAATAAATAAATAAATAAATAAATAAATTATATCTAATAAGAGGTAAAATGCTAATTGACCCTCAAGCCATCTCAAAGATGTGGGCACCCACAGTGAATAAGCAGGGGATATGCTAATTGACTGTCCTGCCCTCTAAGATGGTAACACTCACAGCCATTATGGAAGGAATATGCTAATTGACTGCCCCACCCTCAAAGATGGGGGTGCCCACAGCCAGAAGATGGTGGCATGCTGTCCCCTCACCTCTACCAGGACACCTGCCATTGGAGTCCCCCAGTTCCCTCAGTCCCCTAGCTGCCCAGGGCTGACCCAAGACACAGACAAGACTCAGATGGCAGCTGCCCATCTGCCCAGGCCCGGCGTGAGGCACAGGCAAGCCTCACATGGAGGCTTCCCAGCCACCCACGGCCGCCTGGGGTTCAGGTAACTAGGGCCAGCTGAAGCGTGTGCTGCCAGCAGTGGCAGCAGCAGAGATGTGATGGGGCGTTGCCTTCCCTTGAATTCTGGGTCATCTCCTGCCCCTGAGGGCTCCTAGAATGTGATAGGGGGCAGGCCGGATTGAGGGACACTCTGCAAGTGCATGAATTTTCATGTACAGGGCCTCTAGTCCTATCTAATAAAAGAGCAATATTCAAATTGATTGTCACTCCAACACACAAGATAGCCACCCCTATGTGGTCAAAGATGGCTGCCCCCATGTGCACACAAGATGGCTGCCATAAAATGACCAGCAGGGGAGAGCAGTTATGGGTGATTGGGCCTGCAGTGGAGGACAATTGGGAGGGACCAGGCTTGCAGGGGAGGGCAGTTGGGGGCTACCAGGCCTGCAGGGAAGGGCAGTTAGGGGTGACCAAGCTGGCAGGGGGGGTAATTAGGAGCAATCAGGCCAGCAGGGGAGCAGTCAGGCATAGATCAGGCTGGCAGGGGAGTGATTAGGGGGTGATCAGGCTGGCAGGCAGAAGTGGTTAGAAGCAATCTGGTAGGCAGGCAGGTGAGCAGTTGGGAGCCAGCAGTCCTGGATTGTGAGAGGGATGTCTGACTGTCCATTTAGGCCTGATCCCTAAGATTGGGCCTAAACAGGGAGTCATACATCCCTCGAGGGGTCCTGGATCGAAGAGGGTGCAGACTGGGCTGAGGGAATACTCTCCCATGCACAAATTTTTTGCACCAGGCCTCTAGTAAATAAATAAAAAAAGCAATATCACTTGCTATTATAAACAAAAAAATAAGGTACTTAGGAATAAATTTAATGAAGGAGGTAAAAGAAATGTACTTAGAAAAGAATAAGACATTGAAGAAAGAAAATGAGGAAGACACAAATACGTGGAACCATATACCTTACTCATGGAATGCAAGAATTAACATCATTAAAAGGTCTATACTGCCCAAAGTAATCTATAGATTCAACACAATTCTTATTAAAATACCAAAGGCATATTACACAGATCTAGAATCAATATTCCAAAAATGTGTATGGAACCTAAAAAGACTCATAATAGCCTCAGCAATCTTGAAAAAGAATAACGAAGTTGGAAGGATCACAATATCTGATATCAAAATATATTACAAGAGCATAGTAATCAAAACAGCATGGTACTGGCATAAAAACAGGCATACATATCAATGAAACAAAACAGAGAGCCCAGAAATAAATCCATGCCTTTATGGTCAATTTATATTTGCATAGGAGGCAAGAACATACAATGGAATAAAGACAGTCTTTTCAATAAATGATGTTGGGAAAATTACACCATACACAAGGATAAACTCAAAATGGATAAAAGACTTAAATGTAAGACATAAAACCATAAAAATCTTAGAAGAAACCATAGGCAGCAGAATCTGAGACATCTCTTGTAGCAATATGTTTGCAGATATATCTCCTAGGGTAAAGAAAACTAAGGAGAAAATAAACAAATGAGACTAAATTAAAATAAAAAGCTTCTGCACAGCAAAAGAAACCACCATCAAAATGAAAGAAAAGGGTACCCACTGTATAGGAGAAAATATTTGCCAATGATACATCTGATAGGGGTTAATCTTCAAAATATATAAAGAACTTATACAACTAAACACCAGGAAGACAAACAGTCCAATTTTAAAATGGGCAAAGGATCTGAATAGATAGTTCTTCAAAGAGGATATACAAATGACCAAGAGACATATGAAAAAACAATAGTCACTAATCATCAAAGAGATGCAACTTAAAACCACACTGAGATATCACCTCACACCTGCCAAAATGGCTACCACCAACAAATCAACAAACAAGTGCTGACGAGAATGTGGAGAAAAGGGAACACTAGTACACTGCTGGTGGAGAATGCAAATTGGTGCAGCTACTGTGGAAAACACTGTAGCATTTCCTCAAAAATTAAAATGGGCCTGCTTTTTGACCCAGTAATCCCACTTCTGAGAATAAATCCTAGGAATATGGAAATACCAATCAGAAAGAATGTATGCATCCCTATATTCATTGCAGAAAAATATGCAATAGCTAAGATCTGGAAAGAGCCCAAGTGCCCTTCAATAGATGAGTGGAGTAAAAAAAAAAAAAAAAAAAGCTGTAGATCGCTAACCGTTTTGGCTCAGTAGATAGAGCATTAGCCTGCAGACTGAAGGCTCCCAGGTTTGATTGTGGTCAAGGGCATGTACCTTGGTTGTGGGCACATCCCCAGTGGGGGGGGTGCAGGAGGCAGCTGATCAATGTTTCTCCCTCATCGATGTTTCTAACTCTCTATCCCTCTCCCTTCCTCTCTGTAAAATATCAATAAAATATATATTTTTTAAAAAGCTGTAGAATATTTTCACAATGGAATACTAAGTGACCATTAAAAAAAAAAAGGCACTCTTATGTCTTGTGACAGCGTGAATGGACCTGCAGATTATTATGCTAAGTGAAATTACAGTGGTACCTCGAGATACGAGTGCCCTAACATATGAGATTTTTGAGATACGAGATGTGGAGCGAGCGATTTTTTGCTTTGAAATACGAGCAACATTTGAGATATGAGTAATCGCACGGATCGGCCAGCTGCACACGACCCACCAGTTTACCCTGACTCGAGCGTCTCATAGTTTCCCAAGCCTCAGTCAATGTGCTTGTTTACCTCGTTGTCAAAGCATCTTTTGTGCATTTACATACTTTATCACATTTCTTTTTATAACCATTGGTCCAAAGAAAGTGAGTGGAAAGGTCAGTGCTCAGAAGAGGATGATGTCTATTGAATTAAAGCGTGAAATCATAGAAAAATATGAGCAAGTTGTGCGAGTGGCTGATTGGTGAAGCAGTACGGGAATAGTACTTCAATGATATGCACTATGCTTAAACAGAAGGCGTCGATAAAGGGTATAACGCTAGCTAAGGGCGTTACAATAATTTCTGAGCTCCGTAGTTCTCTCCATGAAAAGATGGAGAATCTACTGATGGTGTGGGTGATGGAGAAGCAGCTTAAAGGAGATACATTAACACAGGACATCATATGTGAGAAGGCGCGAGCAATTTACGGTGATTTGCTGGAGCAGACCCCATGCACTTGCACAGACAAAGCATCGAAAGACTCACTTAAAGCCAGTAGAGGCTGGTTTGATAACTTCAGGAAAAGCCAGTCAATGAAGGAGAAGCATCACATGATCGCACTCATTGGGGGATAATAAAGAACATTATAAACTGATGAACAAAAGGATAGATACAGAGACAGTAAAGCTTCAAACAGACTGTGAAATTACAGCAGGAAGATTAAAGTTAGGTGAGGTAGATAAGAGATCTATCAAAGGACTTGTATGCATGCATATAATCATAACCAATGAACATAGACACTGAGGGGTTGGGGTATGCCTGGGAGGGAGGGGGGCAATGGGGAGATATGTATAAAAAATTAATTTAAAAAAAGGAAAAAAAAAAAGTCCAGCATTCACTCCATCATCAGGCATGGTGAGGCAGCAAGTTCAGATGTGAAGGCAGCTAAGGATTACCTCAAAACTCTTTCCGAACTGATAGAAGCCAAAGGATATATCCCCCAGCAAGTCTTCAATTGTGACGAGACAGGGCTTTTCTGGAAGAAGATGCCGAATAGGACTTATATAAGGGCAGAGGAGAAGGCGATGCCAGACCACAAACCCATGAAGGATAGGCTAACTCTCGCACTGTGCGCCAATGCGAGTGGCGACTGCAAGATCAAGCCTCTGCTCGTATACCATTTGGAAAACCCAGAGTCTTTAAGTCACATAAGATTTTAAAAGATAAACTGCAAGTTATGTGGAGGGCAACCCTGAAGGCATGGGTCACCAGGCAGTTCTTTGTGGAGTGGGTAAACCTGGTTTTCAGCCCTTCTGTTAAGAAATATCTACAGGAAAACAACCTAACCATGCAAGCCCTCCTCGTCCTCGACAATGCTCCTGCTCACCCACCAAACCTCGAAGATGAACTCCTCGAAGAGTTCAAGTTTATAAAGGTTGTCTACCTACCTCCCAACACCACTCCTATCCTGCAGCCCATGGATCGGGAGGTGATTTCTAATTTTAAAAAGCTGTACATCAAGCACCTGTTCCAGCACTGCTTTGAGGTGACAGAGAACACAAACCTCACCCTTTGAGAGTTCTGGAAGAACCACTTTAACATCGTGATATGCCTCAGAATTATTGATCAGGCCTGGCTGGGTGTTACAAAGAGGACTTTGACCTCTACGTGGAAGAAGCTGTGGCCTGAGACCGTAGCTGAAAGGACCTTCGAAGGATTCGAACCCGAGGTGCCAGTGGAGGAGGAGATAGTTTCTCTGGGAAAATCCATGGGCCTGGAGGTGGATGAGAGAGACGTGAATGAGCTTGTCGAGGAGCACTCTCTGGAACTCACCGCGGAGGAGTTACAAGAGTTGCAGTCTCAGCAACATGTGGAGGTTCTCCAAGAAATTGGTTTCCAGGAGGAGCCAGAGGTGGAGGACATCTCTACAAGTGAGATAAAGGAGATCTTAGGAATGTGGGAGAGGGTGTCCCACTTCGTGGAAAAGAAACACCCCGAAAAAGTTGCTACTGGTCGTGCATCGGAGCTGTTCAATGAAATTTGCCTCACCCATTTCAGAAACATTCTGAAAGGGAGGAAGAGGCAAACCTCTTTGGGCAGTTTTTTTTTTTTAAATCAGCCAAAAATGCAAAGACCAGTAGCAATTAAGTTCAGTGAAGATTAGTTAAGTTACATTCAGTTTAGGGATAAAGTGTAGCATTAAGAGTGTAACGAGTAGGTAAATACACTTTATAAAACCAGTCTATTCCTTTACATTCTCTTTTATTATGTTTTTATACAATAGTTGTCATTTATAAATACATTTTTCTTATTCAAAAACATGTAACAAGAACAACTGGGGTGGCATTTGGGGGGCTGGAACGGATTAACGGCATTTCAATTGATTTCAATGGGGAAATTTGCTTTGAGATACGAGCAACTTGATATACGAGCAAGGTTATGGAATGAATTAAACTCGTATCTCGAGGTACCACTGTATCAGGTTAGAGAAAGACAAATACTTACACAAAGAATCTAATGAATGAAATAAACTGAGAAACAAATTAAGTCCAGAGGCATGGATACACCTGTCAGAGGGGCAGGAGGAGGAGGAGTGGATTAGATCAAAGAAGGTGAAAGGATTAGCCAAAGAACATACGTATATGCATAACACATATACATGGACAACAGTGTTGTAATGGCCAGAGGGAAAGTGGGATGGGGGCTGAGTGGATGGGGGCAATGAGGGAAAAGAAATAGTGACATCTGTAATAGTGTCAACAATAAAAATAAAGAAAATAAAATAAGATGTCCTAACTTTTTTATTCTACATTTGTAGACTTACAAAGCTTTAGGAATTGTTAGCTATTTATAGAACCAAATTCATATTCCTCAGTGTAACAATCAAGGTCCTCTACATTCTACAAAATTTATCTCTCCAACTTAATTCCTTGAAACATTCCTCTCATTGCCTTACCATAATAATTTACCTGACCCTGAGCTTATGCTGTTGCAGTTCCCTTGGTAGGGAGTCCCTTTCACCTTCCCAATCTCTAAAGAGTAAAATCCTATCAATTATTCAGTCTCAACTTAAATGCCACTTCTTCCATAAAGCTTTCTTCATTTCATACTCCTCATACTCATCTAGAACTGGATATTATTTGCCTTTAAACTCCAACAGTATTTCATTTGTGCCTTCCATTTGCCCTTTTCATAAAAGTTATCACTTTGATTTCTTGATCTTATGCTGGGCATCTCATCACTTTACTTGATTATGAGATCCTAGGAGGCAGTTGCTATATCTAAGACAACTATGTATTCCTAACAACTCCTAACATGGGGTTTGTAAATAATAACTAATAATAATTATTCTAATTGATAGCTAAATTACCCATCATTGCAGGCACTGTTCCCAGCACTTTTACAAATATTAACTCATTGAATCTTTACAACAACCCTGTGAGATGGGTACTATTATTACCACCATTTTACAGATGAATAAATTGAGGCACAGAGAAGTTGCATGTGAATGCCATATGCAGTTAGAGTTCAAAGTCTGGAGAAGGGACTGATGCACAAACAGATACACTAGATAAGAAATATAAATTTAGAAGGCATAGGGGAGCCAGGTGGGTAACTTCCCTCCAGTGGAGAAGCTCTATGAAACTTGGACCCATCATCTTTTACTTACTTGAATACACATTTGGCTTTAGGAATGCAAACAGACATATCAAAGGAAAAGTTTGGTAAACAGTAAAATGATTATCAGGTTAAGGGATTGCCTTCAGCAGGGTAATATAATGCTGACTTTTCAGCCTTTGCTGAATATCAAAGTCCATTAGCCTTCTTGGTCTTTGCCTCCAGCAGTTGCATACTTGCCACAGTCAGGATAGTGGTTACTCTTGAAAGGGGTACTGAATAAAGGAATGAGGACTCTTTATAATGTTTCTTGTTCTGGGTGCTGCTTACATGGACATGTGCTGTTTGTGAATATTCATAGAGTATAAACTTACAATCTATAAACTTTTCTATATGTATGTTACACTTCAATACAGTTTTCTTGAAAGTCTTCCTAAGAACCGGAGAAAACTCAAGGAAGAACCAAAAATAAAAGTTAAGTTTTGCATTTGACAGGCAGATCTAATTAACTGGCAAGCTCATGGTTAGCTCTCTGTCCTGAGATGGACAAAACAGAAATTTCTCCCTTTGTGAAAAAAGGGAGATATTGACAGCAATACAATCATAGTGGGGGACTTTAATACCTCACTATCACCACTGTACAAATCCTCTAAACAAAAAATCAGCAAAGAAACATCAATCCTAAGTGACTCAATAGATCTGATGGGATTAATGGACATTTTCAGAACATTTCATCCCAAAGCCACAGAATATACGTTCTTCTCAAGTGCACATGGGTCATTTTAAAGACAGACCATATATTGGGTAACAGGCACAGTCTCTTCAAATTCAAGAAGAAGAAATTATATCAAGCATCTTCTCAGATCACAATGGCACAAAACTGGAAATCAACTACAATAAAAACAATTAAAAATCAATATAAACATAACCAATGAACATAGACACTGGGGTTTGGGGTATGCCTGGGAGGGAGGGGGGGCAATGGGGAGATATGCATACATGTAACACAATAAAAAAAAATCAAACACATGGAGACTAAACAGCATGCTATTGAACAATGACTGGTTTACCAGAGAGATCAAAGAAGAAAAAAAAGACATCATGACAACAAATGACAATGAAAACACAACAATCTAAAATCTCTGGGACACAGCTAAAGCAGTCTTGAGAAGAAGTTTATAGCTATAAAAGCCTACTGCAGAAAGAAAGAAAGAAAGAAAGAAAGAAAGAAAGAAAGAAAGAAAGAAAG
>JAAGEH010000013.1:1206013-1250206 GCA_011751065.1 Lasiurus cinereus
GGAAGGAAGGAAAAAAGAAGGAATGAGGGAAGGAGGGAAGGAAGGAAGGAGGGAAGGAAGGAAGGAAGAAAGGAAGGAAGGAAGGAAGGAAGGAAGGAAAGAAGGAAGGAAGGAAGGAAGGAAAGAAGGAAGAAGCGATGGTAATAAATTACTCAAAGAGTTAGAAAGAGAGCCACGAAAAAAGGCCAGTGTAAGCAAAAGGAAGGACATAATAAAGATCAGAGTGGAGATAAACAACACAGAGAACAAAAAACAATACAAATGATCAACAAAACCTAGAACTGGTTCTTTGAAAGGATAAAAAAGATTGATGAATCTCTAGCCAGGCTCACCAAGACAGAGGATCCCCCCCCAAAAAAAATGAAAAAGAAAAGAAATGGTCCCTGCCCTGCTTATCTTGCTGAGTCCAGGATGTTACGGTTTTAGGGCGGTTTGGTCAGGTTACAGGAAAAGCTGTGAGCCTGGCTGTAGGGGAGGGAGTATTGTAGGGGATTCCTTGAAGGTTTTCTATATTAACTATTTATCTACGAGCTGCTTAGTTGCAACCCACTACAGAAAGCCTCACAGAAAAATCTGGTTTCCTGTTTTTCTTTTTAAAATGTGAAAATAGGGGAGAAAAAAATGGCGGCGGAATAGACAGATGCTTCTGGAGCTTTGTCTCTGGGCAGAGGGAGAGAGAGCAGCTGAGAGTCGCACGGGGAGTGTTTGTTGGCAAGTTAAGAGTCAGTTATCCTCCAGGAGAAGGTGGAGAACTGCTGAAAGGGGCTCTCCTGGCCAGGCAGCCCCACTGCCAAGGGGTTTTTGTCGGCCGGAGCCACCAGCGCGAACGCGGAGAACACGCCATCTTGCCAAGGGAGGTGGATGTCTGCGGCGGTCTGAACACTGGGGCTGAATTACTCACTGAACAGCGGGGGACCCAGAACACCATTCTCCAATCGGCACAGACACATGGGCAGCGGATTCAGAGATCCACACGGCACACAGAAAGGTCAGATTCCACCTGGGATAAGGTGAGGTCTCCAGCCCCTCAGAACAGAGATGCACACACTGTGGGAGCCAGGCTGCGGGAAAGTTGCCTCTGGAGAGGTCTGCGGAGGGGGGCAGGGCGTGATCCCTAAGTGTGGAGGCAAACTCTCCGAGCTGTTGTCAGAGGGGAGCCCTGGAAAACGACTCATTTTTATCTGAGGCAGAGGGATAGCTTGGGAATTATTACAGTGTTCCGGCTGCAAAATCCCCACAAACCAGCTTTGAGAACCACAGAGTAGCAGGATCTGAGCACAGCCTAGAGAGGTCCTGTGCTTTGCCTCAGAAATCAATTCCAAAACACTGTCACCCAGTGGATGACGCACAAATTGACTCTCGCATAACCACAAAAGAATAAAGAGATGGAAACATCAACAGTGCAACACAGGGAACTGCAATACCTTCCCTACTGGGAAACAGGAGTGCCAAGCAGAATAATAGTGGAAGTGAATGACCATTCTATTTTTTAAAATTTTTTTTTCTTTTTATTTTTACATATTTTAATTAAAAGACTATTTTTTTTTCTTTCCACCTCAGTTGATTTTACCTTTTTAATGATTACATTTTTGTTTTCAACTAGTATTATTACTACTAGTTTTTTTTACCTTTTTGGAAAAAAAAACAAGTGTCATTTTGTTTTCTCTTTATTTTATTTCAGGATTAGAGTTTTATATTCTACTTTCATCTTTCCTCTAGCATAATTTTACTCCAACGCAACTCTACCTTTATGCCAACACTTTCCACCTAACTTCCCCATTTTGTTGTCTTGTTTCTATTTCACTTTTCCAACTTTAGATTCTCCCTATTCTTTCTCTTTACATGGTTAAAATTTCACCCCACTTAGATAGCTAATTTCAAATCCCTTACTACAAGTCCATACAAACCTCTCCCTTCTTGTCTTCACTAGCCAAAAAGTTGTTTTTTCTCTATGTCCTTTTTTTCCTATTTGCCTGAACAGTGATTATATCGATTTTTTAAACTTTTTTTGTGAGATTGTTTTAGCTTATTCTACTTGTTTTATTTTGCTTTTTGCTTGCTTTATATTCTACCTATCTTTTCCCTCGCCTCCCACGATACCAGTTGTTATTTGCAGTTTGTATTAATCTCTAGGTACTGGTTGCTGGCCTTTATTGGGATTAGTGACTGTTTTATTGGAGTTTTCTCCTGACATCTATATTTTGTTCCCCTTTTCTATCTTATCCACTTTCTTTTCTCTCTGACTTTGTTTCTCTTTCTCTTTTCTTTTTCTTCTTCTTTATTTTATTTTCTTTTATTTTTTGTTCATTTAGTTATTTTTTTTCTCCCTCTCCCAATGTGATTTGGGCACTTCTTTCCTTTCTTTTTCCCTTGTTTTCCTCTTCTTCTTTCTCTACTTACCCCCAATTTGTCTTTCATTGGTGGTCACCTTATTGGTGATTATTAACATCGTGAATACATTTCTGTTCAGTGCCTTGTGTGCTGTACCGGGTCGTGTTGTAGTTTCTGCCTTTGAATCAACGTAAGAGAGAGAACCACATAACCAAACACCCTGAGAAGAAAAACCATGGGCAGAAGAAGAAACAGCCCACATGTGACAGATAGGCAGGTATCACCAGAAAAGGAAGTAAATGAAATAGAAGCCTAAATAAGCCACCAGAGAAAGAGTTCAGAGAAATGATCATAAGGTGGATGAAAAGAATGGAAGACAAACTCGACAATCTGAGTAAGAGCCAAGAGGAAATGAAGAAGCATGAAGAAATGCACAAAGAAATAAAAAATGACATCACTGCTTTAAAGAACTCAATAGAAAGCATCAAAAGCAGACTAGAAGAAGCAGAGGACCGCATCAATGAGCTAGAAGACATGGTAGGAGAATATACACAAGTATAGCAGCTTCTAGAAAAAAATTAAAAAGCAAGAGGAGAGTTTAAGAGAACTTCGGGATAACATGAAAAGAAAAAAAAACAACATCTGCATAATTGGGGTTCCAGAAAGAGTGGAAACTGAACAAGGATTAGAGAACCTGTTTGAAGAAATAATGACAGGAAATTTCCCCAATATAGGAAAGGAAAAACCCACACAAATCCAAGAAGCTCACAGAGTCCCAAGAAAAATGAACCCCACAAAACCCATACCAAGGCACATTATAATTAAATTGGCAAAAAGCAACGACAAAGCAAGAATCTTAAAAGCGGCCAGAGAGAAACAGAAAGTTACCTACAAAGGAAACCCCATAAGACTAGCTACTGGTTTTTCAACAGAAACTCATCAGGCCAGAAGAGAATGGAAAGAAGTATACCAAGTCATGCAAAGGAAGGGGCTGAATCCAAGAATATTGTAGCCTGCAAGGCTTTCAATCAAAATTGAAGGTGAAATCAGAAGCTTCACAGACAAAAAAGGACTAAGGGAATATATTTCCACCAAACCAGCAATGCAAGAAATGTGAAAGGGTCTGCTGTAATAAAAAGAAAGAGGAAGCGAAGAAGGAACTCTGGGGTAAGGACTAAAAATGGCAACAGATAAGTACTTATCAATAATAACTTTAAATGTAAACGGATTAAATGCTCCAATCAAAAGACATAGGGTAACCGATTGGATAAGAATACATGATCCATATATCTGCTGTTTGCAAGAAACCCACCTCAGGAAAAGAGATGCACACAGAGTGAGAGTGAAGGGATGGAAGATGCTATTTCAGGCCAATGGAAATGAAAAAAAAGCTGGGGTTGCAATACTTATAACTGAGAAATTAGATCTCAAAGTGAAGGACATAACAAGAGATAAAGAAGGCCACTTCATAATACTAAAGGGAACAATCCAACAAGAAGAAATAACTCTGGTAAACATATATGCACCCAATACAGGAGCACCTAAATACATAAAAAAACCCTTGGAGGATATTAAGGGAGAGATTGACAGCAATACAATCATAGTAGAAGACTTTAATACCCCACTGTCACCACTGGACAAACACCCTAAACAAAAAATCAGCAAAGAAACATCAATCCTAAATGACTCACTAGACCAGATGGAATTAATTGACACCTTCAGAACATTTCACCCCAAAGCCACAGAATATACATTCTTCTCCAGTGCACATGTGTCATTTTCAAAGATAGATCATATGTTGGGTCATAGGAAAAGTCTCTTCAAATTCAAGAAGATAGGAATAATATCAAGCATTTTCTCAGACCACAGTTGCATAAAATTGGAAATCAACTATAATAAAAACAATAAAAAGAAATCAAACACATGGAGACTAAACAGCATGCTACCAAATAATGACTGGGTAACCAGAGAGATCAAGGAAGAGATAAAAAACATCATGGCAACAAATGACAATGACATCACAACAATACAAAATTTATGGGACATAGTGAAAGCAGTCTTGAGAGGGAAGTTCATAACTCTACAAGCCTACTGCAAAAAAACAGGAAACCATGGTAATAAATTACCTAACCCTACAACTCAAAGACCTAGAACAAGAGCAACAAGAAAATCCCAGTGTACCCAGAAGGAAGGAAATAGTGAAGATCAGAGCGGAGATAAACAACTTGTATACCAAAGAAACAATACAAAAGATCACCAAAACCAGAGCTGGTTCTTTGAAAGGATAAACAAGATTGATGGTCCTAGCCCCAGGCTCACCAAGAAGCAAAGAGGGAAGACCCAAATAAACTAAACCAGAAATGAAAGAGGAGAAATAACAACAGACCCTGTGGAAATACAAAGGATTGTTAAAAAGTACTATGAACAACTCTATCCCAACAAACTGGACAACCTGCAAGAAATGGACATTTTCTTAGAAAAATATAACCTTCCCAAACTCACTGAGGAGGAATCCAAACATCTCAATAGTCCAATAACTATGGAAGAAATTGAAGCAGTCATCAAAAAGCTTCCAGCAAATAAAAGCCCGGGACCAGATGGTTAAACAGGAGAGATTTACCAAACATTCAAGGAATAATTAAAGCCTATCCTCCTCAGACTATTCAAAAACATTGAAGAAGAAGGAACACTTCCAAACACCTTCTATGAAGCCAGCATCACCCTAATACCAAAACCAGATAAAGACAACACAATGAAAGAGAATTATAGGCCAATATCCCTCATGAACATAGATGCCACAATCCTCAACAAAATTGTAGCAAATCGGATCCAGCAGTACACCAGAAAGATCATACACCATGACCAAGTAGGATTTATCCCAGGAATGCCGGGATGGTACAATATCCGCAAATCAATAAACATGATACATCACATAAACAAATTGAGAGATAAAAATCACATAGTCATATCAATTGATGCAGAAAAAGCATTTGACAGAATCCAACACCCTTTTTTGATAAAAACTCTCAGCAAAGTGGGAATAGAAGGAGCATACCTCAACATCATAAAATCCATATATGATACACCCACAGCTAACATCATGCTCAAAGGACAAAAACTAAACCATTTCCCCTAAGAACAGGAGCGAAACAGAGATGCCCACTCTCACCTCCCCTGTTCGACATAGTACTGGAAGTATTATCCATTGCAATTAGACAAGAAGAAGAAATAAAAGGCATCCAAATTGGAAAAGAAGAAGTAAAGCTGTCCTTATTTGCAGATGACCTGATATTGTACATAAAAAACCCAAAGGACTCCATTCAAAAACTAATTGACTTAATTAATGAATTTGGCAATGTAGCAGGATACAAAATTAATGCTAAGAAGTCTGTTGCATTTCTATACACTAATAGTTAAATTACAGAAAGAGAGACTCAAAAAGCAATCCCATTTAACACCGCACCAAAAAAATTAAGATACCTAGGATTAAACCTAACTAAAGGGGTAAAAGATCTATATGTAGATAACTACAGAACACTTAAAAAAGAGATAGAGGAAGATGTTAACAGATGGAAGTGCATACCATGCTCATGGATTGGGAGAATCAACATCATTAAAATGTCCATACTACCCAAAGCAATCTATTGATTCAATGCACTCCCCATTAAAATACCAACGACATATTTCACAGACCTAGAAAGAATTCTTCATAGATTCATCTGGAACAAAAAAAAGACCACGAATAGCTACAGCAATTCTGAGAAAGAAGAATAAAGTAGGTGGGATCTCAATACCAGATTTCAAGCTATACTACAAAGCAACTGTTCTCAAAAGAGCCTGGTACTGGCACAAGAACAGACTTATAGACCAATGGAATAGAATAGAGAACCCAGATATCCACCCAAACCACTATGCTCAACTAATATTTGAGAAAGGAGGCATGAACATTCAATGGAACCAAGATAGCCTCTTCAATAAATGGTGTTGGGAAAATTGGACAGATACATGCAAAAAAATGAAACTGGACCACCAACTTACACCAAATACAGAAATAAACTCAAAATGGATACAGGACTTAAACATTAGAAGGGAAACCATAAAAATACTCGACGAGTCCACAGGCAGCACACTCTGAGATATATGTCGAAAGAACTTCTTCACTGATACTGCTCCAAAGGCAATTGAAGCTAAAGAAAAAATAAACAAATGGGACTACATCAAAATAAAAACCTTTTGCACAGCAAAAGAAACCATCAACAAAACAACAAGAAAGATTCCTGTATGGGAGAACATATTTGCAAATGATATCACTGATAAAGTTTTAGTCTCCAAAATCTACAGCCAACTTATACAACTTAATAAAAGGAAGATAAACGATCCAATAAAAAAATGGGCAATGGACCTAAATAGAACCTTCTCAAAAGACGACAGAAGGAAGGCCAAGAGACACATGAAATCATGTTCAAAGTCACTAATCATCCAAGATATGCAAATCAAAACGACAATGTGATACCATCTTACACGGGTCAGAATGGCAATCTTCAACAAATCAACAAACGACAAGTTTTGGCGAGGATGTGGAGAAAAAGGAACCCTTGTGCACTGTTGGTGGGAATGCAGACTTGTGCAGCCACTGTGAACAGTATGGAGTTTTTTTAAAAAACTAAAAATGAATCTCCCATTTGACCCTGTAATCCCACTCTTAGGAATTTATCCTAAGAAATTACAAACACCAATCAGAAAGGATTTATGCACCCCTATGTTCATAGCAGCACAATTTACAATAGCCACAATTTGGAAACAGCCTAGGTGCCCATCAGCAGATGAATGGATCACAAAACTGTGGTGCATCTACACAATGGAATTCTATTCTGCCATTAAAAAGAAGGAATTCTTACCATTTGCAGCAACCTGGTTGGAACTGGAGAGCCTTATGTTTAGTGAAATAAGCCAGTCAATGAAGGAGAAGCATCACATGATCTCACTCATTTGTGGGTAATAAAGAACATTATAAACTGATGAATTAAAGGATAGATACAGAGGTAGTAAAGCATCAGACTGTGAAATTACAGCAGGAAGATTAAAGTTAGGTGAGGTAGATAAGATATCAATCAAAGGACTTGTATGCATGCATATAAGCATAACCAATGAACATTGACACTGGGGGGTTGGGGTTTGCCAGGGAGAGAGGGGGGGCAATGGGGAGATATGTATAAAAAATTAATTAAAAAATATTAAAGTAAATAAATAAGTAAATAAATAAATAAATAAAATGTGAACAAAAAGAAGAAAAGAAATGAAAGAGGAGAAATAACAACAGACCCTACTGAAATACAAAGGATTTTTAAAGAGTACTATGAACAACTCTATTCCAACAAACTGGACAACCTGGAGGAAATGGACCTATCCCTAGAAAAATACAACTTTTCAAAAATCAATCAGGAAGAATCTAAAAATCTCAATAGGCTGATAACTATGGAAGAAATTGAAGCAGCCATCCAAAAGCTTCCATCAAACAAAAGCCCAAGGCCATATGGCTTCACAGGGGAGCTTTACCAAACATCGAAGGAAGTACTAAAACCTACCCTCCTCAGACTATTCCAAAAAAATTCAAGAAGGAACACTTCCAAGCTGTATGAAGCCAGATAAAGATAACACAATGAAAGAGAATTACTCGCCAATATCCCTCATGAACATAGATGCCAAAATCCTCAACAAAATTGTAACAAATCAGATTCAGCAGTACATCATAAAGATCATACACCATGACCAAGTAGGATTTATCCCAGAGATGCAGGGATGGTACAATATTTGCAAATCAATAAACGTGATACATCACATAAACAAATTGAGAGATAAAAATCACTTAGTTATATCAATTGATGCAGAAAAAGCATTTGACAAAATCCAACACCCATTTTTGATAAAAAACTCTCAGCAAGGTGGAAATAGAAGGATCATAACTCAACATAATAAAAGCCATATATAACAAACCCATAGCCAACATCATACTTGATGGGCAAAAACTAAAACCATTTCCCCTAATAACAGGAATAAGACAGGGATGCCCACTCTCATCTCTCCTACTTGACATAGTAATGGAAGTATTAGCCTTTGTGATTAGACAAGTAGAAGAAATAAATGATATCCAAATTGGAAAGGAAGAAGTAAAACTTTCCTTATTCAAAGATGAAAAGATATTCTACATAAAAAAAGTCTCCACCAATAAACTATTTGACTTAATAAATGATTTCAGAAACGTAGGATACAAAATTAAATCCAAGAAATCTATGACATTTCTATACACCAATATTGAACTTACAGAAAGAGACACTAAAAAAGCAATACCATTTACCATCACACCAAAAAAATTAAGATACCTAGGAATAAACTTAACTAAGGAAGTAAAAGACCTATACGTGGAAAACTACATAACACTTAAAAAAGAGATAGAGGAAGACATAAACCGAGGAAGAACATACCATGCTCATGGATTGTAAGGATCAACATCATTAAAATGTCCATACTACCCAAAAGCAATCTATAGATTCAATGCACTCCCCATTAAAATACAAATGGTATATTTCAAAGACCTAAGATAAAACTCTCTGAAAATTCACCTGGAATAAAAAATATATATATATGATCCAAATGCCTACAGCAATCCTGAGATAGAAGAACAAAGTAGTTGAGATCTCAATACCAGATTTCAAGCTGTATTACAAAGCCACTGTTCTCAAAACAGCCTGTTATCAGCACAAGAACAGGCATATAGACTAATGGAATAAAATAGAGAACCCTTATATTGACCCAAATCTCTATGCTCAATTAATATTTGACAAAGGACGTGTGCGCATATAATGGATTCAAGACAGTCTCTTCAATAAGTGGTGCTGGAAAATTTGACAAATAAATGCAAAAAGTTGAAACTAGACCACCAACTTACACTATATACAAAAATAAACACAAAATGGATAAAGGACTTAAACATAAGACAGGAAACCATAAAAATACTGGAGGAATCCTCAGGCAGCAAAATCTCAGACATATGCTGAAGCAATTTCTTCACCGATACTGCTCCTTGGGCAATGAAAGCTGAAGAGAAAATTTTTAAAAAATTTGACTACGTGAAAATAAAAACTTTTTGTACAGCAAAAGAAACCATAAACAAAATAACAAGAAAGTCCACTGTGTGGGAGAACATATTTGCAAATGTTATTGCTGATAAGGGTTTAATCTCCAACATTCACAGGGAATTTATACAACTTAATAAAAGGAAGATAAATAATCCAATTAAAAAATGGGTGATGGACCTCAATAAAATATTTTCAAAAGAAGACAGAGGAGGGCCAAGAGACATATGAAAACATGCTCAAAGTACTAATTATCCAAGAGATACAAATCCAAATGACAATGTGGTACCATCTCACACCTCTCAGAATGGCTAACATCAACAAATCAACAAAGGACAAGTGCTAGAGAGGATGCAGAGAAAAAGGAACCCTCCTCCACTGCTGGTGGGAATGCAGACTGGTGCAGCCACTGTGGAGAACAGTATGGAGTTTCCTCAAAAAAACAAAAATGAAACTCCCATTTGATCCAGTGATCCCACTTCTAGGAATATATCCCAAGAAACTAGAAACTCCAATCAGAAAGGATATATGCACCCCTATGTTCATAGCAGCACAATTCACCATAGCTATGATTTGGGAACAGCTTTAATGCCCATCAGAAGATGAGTGTATTAAAACACTGTGGTACATCTACACAATGGAATAGTATGCTGCTATAAAAAGGAAGGAATTCTTACCATTTGCAGCAGCATGGATAGACCTGGAGGGCATTATGCTAAGTGAAATAAGCCCAGCAAAGAAAGAAAAATACCACATTATGATATTTCACTCATTTATGGAAAATAAAGAATATTATAACCTAATGAACAAAATGATAGATTCAGAGGTATTAAAGCATCAAACAGTCTGTCAAATTATAGCAGAAAGGCTAGAGAGTGGTGGTGAGGCAGGGGAAGAGATCAACTGAATAACCTGTATTCATGTATATAAGCACAACTAATGGACACAAGACACTGGGGTGGTGAGATGAGGACATGGGACAGGGTGGAGAGGAGGCTGAGGGACAGTCAATGTGGAGGAAAAAGGAGATATATATACTACTATGTTTAATACTTTAAACAATAAAAAAATAAAATATAAAAAGACTAACAAAAATAAATTAGGAAAAGGTGTTGATAGTTATTGTTATTCTGCAGATCTTTGAGTTCATCAGTGTCAACAAAGGAGTGATACCATGTCTATGTGATAAGTATAGTAAAGGCCTCACCAGGGACTCTACTCTTGTCCTTCATTATATTCTTCATTCAGGAGAGAAAGTGTATCAATGTCATAAGTGTGGTAAGAGTTTTTCTTAGTGTGCAAAACTTGGCATTAATAAGGGAAGAGAGACCCTATAAATGAGATGAGTACAATAAGGGCTCCTCTCATCAGAGAATCCACATAAGAGAAAATTGCTACTAATGAGTGTGCTATGGACCAGTTAGAAAGGAAATGCTCACCTCTAGTAGAATATACCATAGAAGGTAAATTCTATAGAACCTGTGTGATAAGAAGGATGCCAAGACAAGTTACAGACATGCAGAAGAGACACTATTACAAATGGGTAGGGGGAGGATAAGTTTACCTAGAACCTTAAAATCATAATAAAATTACACATAATAAATAAATTTAAACAGCCTTAATGAAATTTAAATGAAAACATTGTCATGTTTTAATGTTACAAGGTATAGAAGGAATTATCTTAAGGTTCTGTTTGTGAAAAAGCAATAAAAGGATTTGAAAAGAGTGATCACTGAACCATTATGGTCCCCTAATGAGATTTAAAAAAACTCATCAAGAATTGGGTTCAGCCCTAACTGGTTTGGCTCAGTGGATAGAGCCAACTTAAGGGCCCACCAACGGAATGGTGTGGGTTCAATTTTAGTCAAGGGCATGTACCTTGGTTGCAGGCTTGATCCCCAGAAGGGGGCATGCAGGAGGCAGCGAATCAATGTTTCTCTCTTATCAATGTTTCTATCTCTCTATCCATCTCCCTCCCTCTCTCAAAAATCAATAAAACTATTTAAAAAATAAAATAAACAAAAAGCTTACATATCCATCTGTTTATTAAGTCCTAACAAACACCCTCTGAAGAGAGCAAAACTAATTTCATTATCTACATTTGGTAGAGGATTAAATGTTCAAACAGGTTAAATAATTTGTCTAAAGTCTCCAGCTAGTATTTGGGGGTGGGGGATGACATTCTAATTCAAGTCTTCTAGGTTCAAAATCCATGCTGTTTCTATTACAAAATACTGAGCTTGTTATGCAGACTTCAGTTAGCCTGGGCAATGTCTTTTATGATCGACAGGAAAAATAAATAAGCGAAGATTAATTGTGAACTCTTCCCTGATTCTCAGCCTCAGATGGCAGAAAGAAAACTGACAGGAGGGAAGTGGATTTCGAAAGAGGCTCATGTTGGGATGGAAAGAGTAGGGTCTGGAAAGGATAGAAAAGAAGTGGCTCTAACAGGAAGTTCTTGGTAAACAGAAGCCAATTGACCTGGCAATGCTACCTTTTGGGTTTTTCCTCCTGACTGAGCAGGACAAGGTCCATTCTGCCACACCTCCTTCTCTTCCCATAGAAAGAGAAGGCTTGGTCTGCAGAGTCGCTGTGGTGCTCCCTCTTCCTTTTCTCTCCCCCCCTCACGCCTCCTCCTGCCCCAACCCACACACGCAGGCAGTTGGGGGGACCCAGGCCCGCAGGGGAGGGCAGTTAGGGGCAAACAGACTGGCCGGGGAGCAGTTAGGCATCAATCAGGCTGGCAGGGAAGTAGGGGATGATCAGGCTTGCAGGCAGAAGTGATTAGGGCCAATCAGGAAGGCAGGGAGATGAGCATTTGGGAGCCAGCAGTCCTGGATTGTGAGACGGATGCCTGACTGCCAGTTTAGGCCCGATCCGAGTAAATGGGCAATTAGACATCCCTCAAGGGGTCCCAGATTAAAGAGGGAGCAGACTGGACTGAAGGACACCCCCTCCCCCATGCACAAATTTTGTACACTGCGCCTCTAGTATTAAATAATCTGAGTTTGCCTACTTTGGGCTTAATTACAGATAATCTAGAAGATAGATTTGAATCTGTTAATGAATATGTCCTTTAATTTATTTGAAATATATCTCATAAAATGTGAATGTGTTGCTAATCTGAGAAATTTTAAGTACTTACTAGTCATCTAAAATATTAAGGTTTCTATGAGTTAAAAATTTAACTAATTAGAAAGAAATTGTAACAGTAATCACTGTCACCTTAAATGAATAACCAAATACTGTTTGGTAACAGAAGGCATGAGGTATGGAGACAAATTTTTAAGGGGAAAAAAGTGAGTTCTTCAAAAGCTCAGTGGGTAATAAGGTTTGTGAAAGTTATAGAAGAATTGTGAAGAGAAATCTTAAAATAAAATTAGAGATAATCTGAATAATAAATGTAATTAGTTAAATAAATCTAAAGAAAGATAATACAGAATTTGTTTAGTCCTTTCCCACTCTGTTAAAAGGGAAAAATTTTTTCCTGTATTTGCTTAGGAAGCAAAAGTTCTATAAATTACTTAAATAATTATATACTGTGTTATTTTAATAAAATACTTAATTACCTTTAAAAAGGTGATCTTAATTATGGGAACTGAAGTTTTGTTTGCCTATGTTTGAGTTTAATACTCTTTTATCACTTTTAATGAATGGTCTACCTAATACTGTTTCATAATAATAATTATGACATATAATCTTTTGGTAAAATAAGTTTGACAAATTTCCCAGGACTTTTATTTATTTATTTATTTAACCTAGAATTGGCTTTAGGTCATTCCAATACTCCCTGAACTGCCTCAAGGATTTGTCCTCTCTCTTTATGAGGAAAAATTTTATACTTAAGGTACATGGGAAGCTTTGTCAAATAAAGAAATAATAACTATATTCTATTTACATATGTATATTTAAAAATATGCTTTCATTCGTAACTCTAATTGTTTTTCTGGAATATTGTATTTTGCAGAAAGGACAAGGTCCCATGTCATTTGCAGTATAATCAAATCCAAAACTGTGTCATTTTAAATTTCTTCTTGTCATTTAGAGACAGTCACTGTTATAATACATTTGGAAAAATGTTATATCTTCTGAGGGATCCATGGAAAGGACACTTTCAGATTATCTCCTTCAAATTAGATGACATTATTAGAACTCTATATACTGTATGGATTTATAGAAGTACTGGCAGAAAAAAATCAGGAGAAACAAAAAAATTGATTGAGGGACTGAATGAACAGAAAACAATTATATAGTTTTTGTAACTTTTGTTGAAAGTACTGCTAATTCTTAAACTTTTTGTTTTTCAGATATAATGAAGCATTTTAAAAAATCTTATTTTATTTTATTTTATTTATATTTTTATTGTTTAAAGTTTTACATATGTTTCATTTTTTCCCAATTGACCCCCCCATGGCAACCATTCCCATCCTGGGAAAGCCCCCACCGCTCCAGTGTCTGTGTACATTGGTTATGCCAATATGCAAGTCCTTTGAATGCTCTCTAACTCCCCCACCCCTACCATTTGTCTCTGAATCTATTTTTTAATTAAATCTTTATTATACAGATTATTACATTTGTTTATCTTTTTTTCCGCTCCATAGCTCCCCTCCACCCAGCTGCCACCCTTCCCTCTACCCTTACCTCCCTCCCATTGACCTCATCCATAGGTGTATGATTTTTGTGCAGTCTCTCCCTGTACACCCCTCACCCCTTTTCCCCTGAGAATTATCAGTCCACTCCCTTTCTGTGCTCCTGATTCTATTATATTCACTGGTTTATTCTGCTGATCAAATTTTTAATTCACTTAATTTTTAGATTCACTTGTTGATAGATATGTATTTGTTGTTCATAATTTTTTGTCTTTTACCTTTTTCTTCTGACTCTTCTAAAAGAGTACGTTTCAGCATTTCATATAATACTAGTTTGGAGTTGATGAACTCCTTTAGCTTTTTCTCCTCTGTGAAGCTCTTGATCTGCCCTTCAATTCTGAATGATAGCCTTGCTGGATAGACACATCATAATTAAAATACCAAGAGCAAAAGACAAAGAGAGAATATTAAAAGCAGCAAGAGAAAAACAGTTCATTACCTACAAGGGAGCACCCATACGACTGTCAGCTGATTTCTCAACAGAAACAATGCAGGCCAGATGGGGGTGGCAAGAAATATTCAACGTGATGAATAGCAAGAACCTACAACCAAGAATACTCTATCCAACAAAGCTATCATTCAGAATTGAATTGTATGAGTTCTGGGTAAATTTTGGAGATAAAACCCTTATAGGAAACTGGTGACCTGGTGCACAAAATCTGCGCACATTAAAAGGGGATTAATTAGACTCTAATTAATTATTAGAGGAAATAATTTAATATTGCTATTTGCCCTTTCTTAGTGTCAGAGATGAAATAAAATTAGTAAAATATATATGAAAACCTTCCTCCTGTCAGAGTCTGGAGCTCACCATGGCACCCAGAGTCAAGTCCCCACCCACCCACATGCACCTCAAAATCACATGAGACCCAGAACCTGCTGCCGCCTCCACCATTGGGCTAGATCCAGCCCCAGCCAGTCTCACCCTTGTTAAGCCCTGCCAGGCAGGGGGTGTATCTTCAGGTCCCCTGGCCCAGCGCCAGTATGGGGGCATGGCCTGAGGTCCTCTTGCCCAGACCGGGGCTGGGGGCATGCCTTGAGGTCCTCTGTCAAGCCTACCTGGTCGGGGACATGGCCTGAGATACCCTGTCAAGCACTGCTAGGTGGGGGGCATGGCCTGAAGTCCTTCATCAAGCCCTGCCAAGCAGGGGGGGCATAGCCTCAGGTCTCCCAGCAAGCACCACTGGGCAGAGGTGCAGCCTGAGTTCCCCCAACCCAGCACTGGAGGTGCACCTTGAGGTCCACCATCAAGCCCCGCTGGGTGGGGGACATGGCCTGAGGTCCCCTATCAAGCCCTGCCAGGCAAGGAGGTGCAGCCTCAGGTCCCCTGGCCTAGTGCTGGGGTGGAGGGTGTGGTCTGAGGTCACCTGGGCTGATGCCAGGGTGGGGGGCATGGCCTGAAGTCCCCTGTCAAGGCTCATTGGTGGAGGGTATGGCCTGAGGTCTCCCAACCAGGCGCTGGGCTGGGGGGAACAGTTTGAGGTTCCCTCGCCCAGCAACAGGACAGGAAGCACACCTTGAGTTCCCCTGTTAAGCTCTGCTGGGTGGGGTGCATGGCATGAGATGCCCTGTCAAGCCCCATGGGGGCAGGAAAGAACATAGTCTCAGGTCCTTGTTGATTGCTCGTTAAGGCTTCTTATGGAAACTTGGCCTCATCTGTGGTTAAAGCCATCTTTGTGATGGAGTAATGGATAATTAGCATATTCCCTCTTTATTAAATAGGATATCATTGGCAAATATGTTTTCTCATGCAGTGGACTTTCTTGTTGTTTTGTTGATGTTTTCTTTTGCTGTGCAGAAGCCTTTTATTTTGATGTAGTCCCATTTGTTTATTTTATCTTTAGTCTCCATTGCCCTAGGAGCTGTGTCTGTAAAGATATTACTATGACATATGTCTGCTATTTTGCTGCTTATGGAGTCTTGTAGGATTTTTATGGTTTCCCATCTCACATTCAAGTCATTTAGCCATTTTGAGTTTGTTTTTGTGTATGGTATAAGATGGTGATCTAGTTTCATTTTTTTGCATGGATCTGTCCAAATTTCCCAGTACCATTTATTACAGAGGCTGTTTTGACTTCATTGTATGCTCTTGCCTCCTTTGTGAAATATTAATTGAGCATACAGTGGTACCTCGAGATACGAGTGCCCTAACATACGAGATTTTTTGAGATACGAGCCGTGGAGCGAGTGATTTTTGCTTTGAAATACGAGCAACATTTGAGATAGGAGTAATCGCTCGGATCGGCCGGCTGCACACAACCCACCAGTTTACTACGACTCGAGCGTCTCATAGTTTTCCACACCTCAAGGTTACAGAACGAATTAAACTTGTATCTCGAGGTACCACTGTAATGGCTTGGGTCAATTTCTGGGTTCTCTGTTCTGTTCCAATTGTCTATATGTCTGTTCTTGTGACAGTACCAGTTTTGAGAACCATGGCTTGAATATAGCTTGATATCTGGTATTGTGTTTCATCCCACTTTGTTGTTCTTTCTCAGGATTGCTGCAGCTATTCAGGGTCTTTTTTTCATTCCAGATGAATTTTGGGAAAGTTTGTTCTAGATCTTTGAAGTATGCCATTGGTATTTTAATGGTGATTGCATTGAATCTGTAGATTGCTTTGGGTAGTATGGATATTTTAATGATGTTGATTCTATTAATCCATGAACATGGTATGTTCTTCTATTTGTTTATGTCTTCTTCTATCTCTTTTTCAAATGTCTTGAAGTTTTCCGAGTACAGGTCTTTTACCTCCTTAGTTAAGTTTATTCCTAGGTATCTTAGATTTTTTGATGACATGGTAAATGGGATTCCTTTTTAATTTCTCTTTCTGTGAGTTATTATTGGTGTATAAAAAGGCCATAGATTTCTGGGTGTTAATTTTGTATCCTTCTACATTGCTAAATTCATTTATTAGGTCTAGTAGGTGTTTTTTTTTATGGAATCTTTGGGGGTTTTTATGTACAGTATCAAGTCATCTGCAAACAAGGATAGTTTTACTTCTTTTCCAATTTGAATGCCTTTTATTTGTTCTTCTTGCTGATCATTATGGCTAGCAATTCCAGTCTTATATCGAACAGGAGTGATGATAGTGAGCATCCCTGTCTTGTTCCTGTTCTTAGGGGAAATGAGTTTAGGTTTTTCCCATTGAGTATGATGTTGACTGTAGGTTTGTCATATAAGGCTTTTAGTATGTTGAGGTATAATCCCTCTGTTCCCACTTTACTGAGAGCTTTTATCAAGAAAGAGTGTTGGATTTTTTCAAATTCTTTCTCTGTATTGATTGATATGATTATGTGATTTTTGTCTCTCAGTTTGTTTATGTGATGTATCACATTTATTTTTGGATATTTTATCATACTTGTATCCCAGGAATAAATCCCACTTGGTCATGGTGTATGATATTTCTAATGTAATGTTGAATCCGATTTGCTAGAATTTTGTTCAGGATTTTAGCATCTATTTTCATCAAGGATATTAGCTTGTACTTCTCTTTTTTGTGGTGAGTTTATCAAGTTTTGGGATTAGGGAGGCTAGGTTTTAGTTCTTGTTTTAATGCTTGATAGAACTCCCCTATAAAGCCACCTTGACCAGGGCTATTATTTGCTGGAAGATTTTTCATTGCTGCTTCAATTTCTTCATTAGTTATTTGCCTATTTAGGTTTTTTATTCTTTTTTATTGAGTTTTGGGAGCTTGTATTTTTCTATGAATCTTAATTTTATCTAGGTAGGCCATTTTGTTGGAATAGAGTTGTTCATAGTATTTTTTTCATAATCATTTGTATTTCTTTGGGATCGGTTGTTACTTGGCCTCTTTCAATTCTGATATATTTCTTTAATTGGGCCCTCTCTCTTTGCTTCTTGGTGAGCCTGGCTATAGATTCATCAATCATGTTTATCCTTTCAAAGAAACAGCTCTTGGTTTGTTTATCTTTTGTATGATGTTTTTTATCTCTATGTTGTTTATTTCTGCTCTGATCTTTATTATTTCCTTCCTTCTGCTTATGCTGGGCTTATCTTGTTGCTCTCTTTCTAACTCTGTGATCTGCAGGATTAGATAATTAATTACTATTGCTTCTTGTTTTTTTAGATAGGGCTGAGGAGCTATGAACTTCCCTTTTAAGATTGCTTTCACTGTGTCCCATAGATTTTGGATTATTTGTTGCCAATATGCTTTTTATTTCTTCTTTGATCTCTTTGGTAACCCAATTATTGTTTAGTAGCATGCTATTTAGCCTCCAGTTGTTTGATTTGTTATTGTTTATTTTAAATATATTTTATTGATTTTTTTATAGAGAGGAAGGGAGAGGAATAGAGAGTTAGAAACATCCATGAGACAGAAACATCGATCAGCTGCCTCCTGCACACCTCCCACTGGGAATATGCCCACAATCAAGAATCAAACCTTCCCCTGACCAGAACTCAACCCAAGACACCTCAGTCTGCAGGCCAACGCTCTATCCACTGAGCCAAACTACTTTTGGCTGATTTGTTATTGTTTTTATTATAATTGATTTCTAGTATTATGCCATTGTGATCTGAGAAAATGCTTGATATGATTTCTATTTTCTTGAATTTGAGAGATTTTGCCTATGTCCCAATATATGGTGTATCTTTGAAAATGACCCATGTGCACTTGATAAGAATGTATATTCTGTGGCTTTGGGTTGAAATGTTCTGTAGATGTCAATTAATTCCATCTGATCTACTGAGTCATTTAGGATTGATATTTCTATGATGATTTTTTGTTTAGAGGATTTCCTCAATGTTCTTAGTGGGATATTAAAATCCCCTACTATGACTGTATTGCTGTCGATATCTCCCTTTATATTCTCTAGAAGTTTTTTTTTAAGTAATTGGGTGTCCTGTATTGTGTGCATATATGTTTACCAGAGTTATATCTTCTTGTTGAATTGCTCCCTTTAATATTATGAAGTGGCCTTCCTTATCTCTTCTCAGGGCCTTCACTTTGAGGTCTCATTTGTCAGATATAAGTATTGCTACCCCAGCTTTTTTTTTTTCATTTCCATTCACCTGAAAAACCTATTTATATCCCTTCATCATCAGTCTGTGTGAGTCCTTTGTTCTGAGTTGGGTTTCCTGTAGACAGCAGATATATGGGTCATGTTTTCTTATCCACTCACTTACCCTATGTCTTTTATTGGGGAATTTAATCCATTTGCATTCAAAATTATTATTGATAGGTATTTGTTGCCATTTTTATTCATTCTACCTGTGTTCCTTCTGCCCTTTATATTTCTTCTTTTCACAGCAGACACTTTAGCATTTCTTGCATTGCTGGTTTGGTGGTAATAAACTCCCTTAGTCCTTTTTTTGTCTGTGAAGCTCCTGATTTCATCCTCAATTTTTATTGATAGCATTGCTGGGTACAGTCAGTATTCTTGGATTCAGATGCATCCTTTGTAAGACTTTGTATATTTCATTCCATTCCCTTTTGGCCTAATGTGTTTTCGTTGAGAAATCAGTTGCTAGTCTGATGGGGGTTCCTTTGTAGGTAACTTTCTGTCTCTCTCCAGCAGCCTTTACAATTCTTCCTTTGTCATTGTTTGCCAATTTAATTATAATATGTCTTGGTATCAGTCTTTTGGGGTTCATCTTATTTGCAACTCTGTGAGGTTCTTGGATTTGTGTGAGTTTTTCTTCCATATATCAGGGAAACTCTCTGTCAATATTTCTTCAAACAGGTTTTCTATTCCTTGCTCAGTTTCCTCTTATTATGGCACCCTTATTATGCAGATGTTGTTTGGTACTGTGTTGTCCCAAAGTTCCCTTAGGCTCTCTTCCTATTTTTAAGGGTTTTTTATTCTTTTTTTTTTTAGATGCTTCTCTGCTTTGGTAATTTTTCTTTTCTTTTTTTAAAAATTAAATATTTATTATTAAGATTATTATATTTGTTTCTCTTTGTCCCCCGCCATAGCTTCCCTCGACCCAGCTCCTACCCCTCCCTCTACCCTTATCTCCCTCTCATTGACCTCATCCATAGGTGTATGATTTATGTCCAGTCTCTCCCTGCACACCCCTCATCTCTTTGCCACTGAGAATTATCAGTCCACTCCCTTTTATGCTTCTGATTCTATTATATTCACCAGTTTATTCAGTTCTTCAAATTTTTAATTCAATTAATTTTTAGATTCACTTGTTGATAGATATGTATATGTTGTTCATAATTTTTTATCTTTTACCATTTTCTTCTTCTCCCTCTTCTAAAAGAGTACCTTTCAGCATTTCATATAATACTGGTTTGGAGTTGATTAACTCCTTTAGCTTTTTCTTCTCTGTGAAGCTCTTGATCTGCCCTTAAATTCTGAATGATAGCTTTATGGATGGAGTATTCTTGGTTGCAGGTTCATGCTATTCATCACTTTGAATATTTCTTGCCAGTCCTATCTGGCCTGCATAGTTTCTGTTGAGAAATCAACTGAAAATCATATGGGTGCTCCCTTGTAGGTAATGAACTGTTTTTCTCTTGCTGCTTTTAATATTCTCTTTGTCTTTTGCTCTTGGTATTTTAATTATGATGTGTTTTGGTGTAGTCCTCTTTGGATTCCTTTTATATGGGGTTCTGTGTGCTTCCTGGACTTGTAAGTCTGTGTTTTTTTTTCACCAGATGTGGAAGTTTTCAGTCATTATTTCTTCAAATAGGTTTTCAGTATCTTTCTCTCTCTCTTGTTCTGGCACCCCCACAATTGTGATGTTGGTATGCTTGAAGCTGTCCCAGAGGCTCCTTACATTATCTTCACAGTTTTGGATTCTTTTTTCTTCTTGCTTTTTCAGTTGAGTGCTTTGTGATTCTTTATATTTCAAATTTTTGACTTGATTCTTGCCTCCCTCTAGTTTGCTGTTAGGTCTCTGAATAATATATTTTTTATTTCAGTCAGTGTATGTTTAATTTCTAGTTGGTCATTTTTCATCTCTAGTTGGTTCTTTTCCATCTCTAGTTGGATCTTTTCCATCTCTAGTTGGTCCTTTTTCATCTCCTCTTGGGTCTCACTAAATTTATCCATCTTTTCTAAGATATTCTTGAAAAACCTTTTAAGTGTGGTTTTGAACTCTATATATTCAGTCGTTTGTTTTCCTCCATTTCTTTTGTTTGTGATCTCTTTCTTTGTCTCCACATTTTCACTATGTCAGGAGAACTTCTTTGTTGGATTCTGCCTTATGATACAAGACTTGCAAAACTGCAAAAGCCACTATGTTGAGCTTGGGATGGATGGAGTCTCACGGCTTAACAGACCGCCTTGCCTTCCAGTTGGCCCTGCCCTCCACAGCCCCTGAGTCCCACATGAGTGGGTAATTGCTGGAGCGGTCTCTGTGCGAGTTTGAGCTCTCAAAGTGCCTCTATAGTGCTGCCTTTCTGGCTCTCCTGCACTCTGGGACCAAATGAGTCTGTGTCCCAAGGTTTTCGCCCAAAACTGGGGTTTAGTGAAGTTAGAAGTGGCACTCTTGGGAGGCTCTGTCTCCCGCCCACTTGTGAAAGCCAGCAGCACAATCAGCAGTCAGTCTTCTGCGCACAGTGCTGTGGGAGCCACCAGACTTCTGCCTTTTCTCTACTTCCCTAAATTTCCGTGCACTTCTCCCTTTTCACAGTCTAAATTCCCCCCGAATGAATTTCAGCTAGACCTGGGGTTTAGGGTCGTAGGATAAGGGGTTCAATGCAGTTGGGAGTCTCCATCTCTCTCCCACCAGAGAAAGCCAACAAAGTCCTCTGGCAACCCACTCTTTCCATGCATGCATCTCCATACCTCAGCTTTTTGAAGCTCCTCTGGGTCTCCGTGAGCCCCTCTCTTTTCTTCTAGTTGTAGAATTTCCACTCAGCCAGATTTCCTGTGGTTCTGGATGATGTCCATTTTGTCTTTTAGTTGTAGTTTTGAAATTGTTGTGCGAGGCAGCAGTATAGGTGTTTACCTATTCAAAGAAACAATTCAAAAGATCAACAAAACCAAGAGCTGGTTCTCTGAAAGGATAAACAAGATTGACGGAACTCCAGGCTCACCAAGAAGCAAAGAGAGAAGACCCAAATAAACAAAATCAGAAATGAAAGAGGAGAAATAACAACAGACCCTATGGAAATACAAAGGATTGTTAAAAAATACTATGAACAACTCTATTCCAACAAATTGGACAACCTGCAAGAAATGGCCATGTTCCTAGAAAAATATAACCTTCCAAAACTCAATAAGAAAGAATCTAAACACCTCAATAGTCCAATAACTATGGAAGAAATTGAAGCAGTCATCAAAAAGCTTCCAGCAAATTAAGCTAGGGACCAGTTGGCTACACAGGAGAGTTTTACCAAACATTCAAGGAAGAATTAAAACCTATCCTCCTCAGACTATTCAAAAACATTCAAGAGGAGGAACACTTCCAAACACCTTCTATGAAGCCAGCATCACCCTATTACCAGAACCAGATAAAGACAACACAATGAAAGAGAATTATAGGCCAATATCTCTCATGAACATAGATGTAAAAATCCTCAACAAAATACTAGCAAATCGGATCCAGCAGTACTTCAGAAAGATCATACACCATGACCAAGCAGGATTCATCCCAGGAATGCAGAGATGGTACAATATCTGCAAATCAATAAACGTGATACATCACATAAACAATTTGAGAGATAAAAATCACAGTCGTATCAATTGATGTAGAAAAAACATTTGACAAAATCCAACACTCTTTTATAAGCACTCTCTGAAAAGTGGGAATAGAAGGATCATAACTCAACATCCTAAAAGCCATATATGGTAAACCCACAGCTACCATCATACTCAATGGGGAAAAACTAAAATCATTTCCGCCAGGAACAAGACAGGGATGACCACTCTCACCTCTCCACTAATATACACTAATAGTGAAATTACAGAAAGAGAGACTGTTCTCAAAACAGCCTGGTACTGGCACAAGAACAGACGTATAGACCAATGGAATAGAATAGAGAATCCAGATATCCACCCAAACCACTATGCTCAACTAATATTTGACAAAGGAGGCATGAACATACAATGGAGTCAAGATAGCCTCTTCAACAAATGGTGTTGGGAAAATTGGACAGATTCATGCAAAAAAATGAAACTGGACCACCAACTTACACCAAATACAGAAATAAACTCAAAATGGATACAGGACTTAAACATTAGAAGGGAAACCATAAAAATATTAGAGGAATCCAAAGGCAGCACAATCTCAGGCATATGACACAAGAACTTCTTCACTGATACTGCTCCAAAGGCAATGGCAGCTAAAGAAAAAATAAACAACTGGGACTACATCAAAATAAAAAGCTTTTGTACAGCAAAAGAAACCATCAACAAAACAACAAGAAAGGCCACTGTATGGGAGAACATATTTGCAAATGTTATCATTGATAAAGGTTTAATCTCCAACATCTACAGCCAACTTATACAAGTTAATAAAAGGAAGATAAATGATCCAATAAAAAAAAATGGGCAATGGACCTAAATAGAACCTTTTCAAATGACGACAGAAGGAAGGCCAAGAGACACATAAAAATATGTTCAAAATCACTAATTATCTGAGAGATGCAAATCAAAACGACAATGCGATACCATTTTACACCTGTCAGAATGTCAATCTTCCAGAAATCAACAATGATAAGTTTTGGCGAGGATGGGGAGAAAAAGGAAACCTTGTTCACTGTTGGTGGGAATGCAGACTGGTGCAGGCACTGTGGAGAACAGTATGGAGTTTCTTAAAAAACTGAAAATAGGTGTCCCATTTGTCCCAGCAATCCCACTCTCAGGAATTTATCCAAAAAAATTACAAACACCAATCAGAAAGGATTTATGCAACCCTATGTTCATAGCAGCACAATTTACAATAGCTACAATTTGGAAACAGCCTAGGTGCCCACCATCAGATGAGTAAATCAGAAAACAGTGGTACATCTACACAGTGGAATTCTATGCTGCTATTAAAAATAAGGAACTCTTACCATTTGCAGCAATGTGGATGGAACTGGAGAGCCTTATGCTTAGTGAAATAAGCCAGTCAATGAAGGAGAAGCACCACATGCTCTCCCTCATTTGTGGATAATAAAGAACCTTGTAAACTGATGAACAAAAGGATAGATACAGAGGCAGTAAAGCATCAAACAGACTGTAATATAACAGGAAGATTAAGGAGAGGTGGGGTAGATAACAGATCAATCAAAGGACTTGTATCTATGCATATAAGCATAACCAATGAACATAGACACTGGGGGTTTGGGGTATACCTGAGAGGGAGGGGGGACAATGGGGAGATATGTATACATGTAACACAATAAAAAAACTGTGGTACATCTACACAATGGAATTCTATGCTGCAGTAAAAATGAAGGAGCTCATACAATTTGCAACAACATCGATGGAAATGGAGAGCATTATGCTTAGTGAAATAAGCCAGGCAGGGAAAAATAAATATCACATGATCTCACTCATCTGTGGAATATAATGAATGGCAGACTGATAATCAAGATTAGATCTAGAGAATGAGAAACATCGATCAAAGCATCAAACCTCAGGGAAGGTGGGGGTTGGTGGCAATAAGGGGGAGAGATCAACAGAGGGACCTTCGTACATGCATATGAGCATAAGCAACTGGGCACAGACAATGGGGCAGCAGAGGAAATTCATACCGTGGTCTCCATAACCTTAAGAGAAATTACTTCATGAGACAAAAATTTTAAATGAAACTCTGTAACATGAAAATCATTTTGGAAGGAAATAAAGAGAAATTTCCTTTAAACATCATAAGGAGTGGAATTGAAAGTCAATACATTTGGCCTCTTGAGCTAAGGTAAGTAATCTGTGTTTTGCCTCCCTGAAATAGTTTATATAACATTACAAAAAGAAATTTTCAGCCCGTTTGAAATTGAATTGACATGGCCCAGACCAAAGAATATCCTTACATTATATTATCCTACAGTATCATTTAATTTTTGATATTTCACAACAACATATTGTACAACCACCCCAAACAAACATACAAACTAATTCTTTGTATGTTTAACAGCAATTTAAAAAGAGGACATGAAAGAATTTAATTCCTTTCCGAAGGAATTGAGGCACTGGGAAGGCATTTGAGCACTTTATACTGGCCCTCTTTCCTCTTTTGCCAAGAGGGACCATCTTCTCACATTCCAATGGCCATCTGCTGTAGCCTGAGCACTCTATTCATTCTGAGGTTGAAGCCTCGAGGTGGCTGATATAATGAATCTGTCTGTTGACAAATGGTTTGAGCTGGGCAATCCCGGGAGAAAAAATCTGAATTCCCCCAGATAAGTGAACAGTGCCAGGGCCCCACCAGCAGGTGAGGGAATTCCCAAGGCAGGTTCTGGTAGTGGAGGCCATGGGGGTATAGGCTACCATGGAGATAGAACTGAACCTCACAACAACCTGTTTGGCCCCGGAGGATGACTGGTTAGCAAGAGACAGGTAAGATTCCTCAGGGAAGGAACAACCTAAGACAGGCACAGTCGCAGAGGGGCCATCAGGAGAGAACTTGGGGATCAACAGAAGTGGGGCACAGACCCTCACCCCCACCCACCAACCTTTCAGGGGTCTGAACCTTCTGAGGGCGGTCTCCTGCCCCCATGGCTACCTCGCTTCCCATGCTCAGCACAAACCGGAACCCAGGTAACAGACAGAGACTGGGACCAGCTCAGATCAAGACGCAGGTAACAGACAGAAACATGCCAACAACAGGGGGGGGGGAGTAGGATAATAGCATGTAAGGACAAAAATCTGGTAAGTAAATTAAATTTAGAAAATTTTCACTTTAGAAAATTAATTTTAATTTGTAATGCTAACAGCAAGACATCCATGAAAAACACACATGGTGTCAAAATAAGCCAAAGGAAAAGCGGATAGGCAAAATTAAAAGGACCCCAAGTCAATTTTATAGAAAAGATTATTGTGTTAACTCTTGGTTGAGAATATGTTTATATACTTTCAGAAATCAACTCCAAGACCAAGTGGACTCCTGCAACAGAGAGGAACTTACAGGTCTGCGCCAAACACGAAGGCAAGAGGAGAAACAGTCCAGAGATGGAAGACACTGACGACACCTTGCCATGTGAGCAGTTAGCAGCTGAGCATCGCTACAGGATGCCCAGGACTAAACCAGCATCACCACCATCTGTCCAGTATCCAGATACCATTGTTGATATGTACACATAAGAAACTGTCTGACATTGAAACTGGGACTCAAAGTTATTGGACATTGAAATTGGGACTCAATCATTATTCTTTTGCTCTGGTGGGTTTATTTCTAGCCTACAGGGGTAAGATGTTTTTAAAGACAAGAAACAGGGGGTGGAGGGGAGGAAGCAGATGCAGAGGCAAAGAAGCAATTAATGGACTTTCTTGCTACAGTGGGAAGGCAGGGATAGTTGGGGAGGAGGGAACTATAGGAGATCAACGGAAGGATGTGTATGCATGTGTGTGTAGGCATAGCCAGTGTAGACAGGGCAATAGGGGAAGGCGGGGGGGGGGATGGTTGAGGGCATGTACTGGGTGGTGGGGAGGGCAATAGGGGGAAAAATAATAAAAATAAAAATAAAAATAATAGTAAATAAATAAATAAATAAATGCATTCTTAGGGAAAAAAAAAACACAACAATGCAAATGCTATGGGACACAATGAAAGCAGTGCTAAGAGGGAAGTTTATACCTCTACAGGCCTACCTCAAAATACAAGAAAAAATGGTAATGAATCACCCAACTCAACATCTCAAAGAATTAGAAAGAGAGCAACAAGAAAAGCCCACAGTGAGTAGAAGGAAGGAAATACTAAAGATCAGAGCAGAAATAAATGACATAGAGACAAAAAATTTTTCAAAAGATCAACAAAATCAAGAGTTGGGTCTTTGAAAGAATAAACAAGATTGATGAACCTCTAGCAAGGCTCACCAAGAAGCAAAAAGAGAGGACCCAAATAAACAATATCAGAAATGAGAGGCAAAATAACAACAGACTACACAGAAATATAAAGAAATGTTAAAAAATATTATGAGCAGGAAAAAACAATGGCAGTAGAGCAGACAGACATGTCTGGAGCCTTATTGCTGGGCATACAGAGAGAGAGCAGCTGAGAGTCACACTGGGAGTGTTTGTTGGCAAGTTAAGAGTCAGTTATCCTTGAGGAGAAGGTGGGGGACTGCTGGACTGGTCTCCTCTGACCAGGCTGCCCCACTGTCATGGGGTTTTTGTCTCCCGGAGTCACCAGCACGAACGTGGAGACCACACCATCTTGCAGAGGGAGGTGGATGTCTGCAGTGTTCTGAAAGCTGCAGCTGCAGCACCCACCGAACAGCTGGGGGATGCAGACCACTCTCCAATCGGCGCAGACACACAGACTCAGAGGAGCTCCACACAGCACCCGGAAAGGTCAGATTTCGCCTGGGATAAGGTGAGGTCTCCTGTCCCACAGAACAGAGATGTGCACAATGTGGGAACCGGGCTGCGGGAAAGCTGCTTCTGGAAAGGTCCGCAAATGTGAGGCAGAGCATGATCCCTAAGTGTGGAAGGGGACTCTCGGAGCTGTGAACAGAGGGGAGCTCTAGCAAACATCTCATTTTGATCTGAGGCAGGACAGACTGAAGTTATTACAGTGTCCCAGCTGCTTGAATGCCCACAAACCGGTATTGAGAACCACGGAGTAGTAGGATCTAAGCACAGGCTAGAGAGGTCCTGTGCTTAGTCTCAGAGGTCAATTCCAAAACGCTGCCACCCAGTGGATGCCTCACAAATTGACTCTAGCATAACCACAAAAGTATAAAGAGATTAAGACACACCTGAGCATTGGAACACAGGGAACTGCAATACCCTCCCGACTGGGAAACAGGAGTGCCAAGCAGAACAATAGTGGAAGTGAATGACCTCCACTACTGCCCATTCTGTTTTTTCTATTTCTTTTATTTTCTTTTTTTTAATTTTTAAATTTTATTTTATTTTTATTTTTATTTTTGCATATTTCAATTAAAAACTATATTTTTCTTTTCTCCTCAATTGACTTTACCTTTTTAATTATTACATTTTTGTTTTCAACTAGAATTATTACTACTACTATTTTATCTGTTTGGAATAAAAAAACAAGTGTTATTTTGTTTTCTCTTCATTTTACTTTGGGATTAGAGTTCTACATTCTATTTTCATCTTTCTTTTAGCATAATTTTACTGTATCTCAATTCTACCTTTATGCCAACACTCTCCTCCTAACTTTCTCATTTTGTTATCTTGTTCCTCTTTCTCTTCTCTAATTTTAGATTCTCCCTATTCTTTCTCTTTTCCTGTTTAAAATTTCACCCCACTTATATATATAATTTCAAATCCCCTACTCCAAGTCCATACAAACCTCTCTCTTCTTGTCTTCACTATCCAAAAAGTTGTTTTTCTCTATGTCTTTTTGTTGCTGTTTGCCTGAATGGTGATAATATCGATTTTGTGTACTTTTTTATGAGATTGTTTTAGCTTATGGTACTTGTTTTATTTTGCTTTTTGTTTGTTTGGTTTGGTTTTTTTTTTTACCTCTCTTTTTCCTTCGCCTCCCTTGATATTAGTTGTTATTTGTCATTTGTATTAATCTCCAGGTACTTGTTGGCAGCATTTGTTGGGATTAGTGCTGTTCTATTGGAGTTTTCTCCTCACATCTATAATTTGTTCCCCTTTTCTCTCTTATTCTCCTTCTTTTCTCTGTGACTTTTTTCTCTTTCTCCCCTCTTCTTCTCCTTCTTCTTCTTCTTCTTCTTCTTCTTCTTCTTCTTCTTCTTCTTCCTCTTCTTTTGATTTTTTTATTTTACTTTATTTTTTATTTAGTTATTTATTTTTCTCTCTTCTCTCAATTTGATTTTGGCACTTCTTGCTTTTGTTTTTTTTTTCCTGAATTTTCCTCTTTTTCTTTCACTACTTACCCCCAAGTTGTCTTTCATTGGTGGTATCCTTTTTTGTGGTTACTAACATCGTGAATATATTTCTGTTCAGTGCCTTGTGTGTTGTACCCGGTCGTGTTGTAATTTGTGCCTTTGATTCAACGTAGGAGAGAGAACCACATAACCAGACACCTGGAGAAGAAAGACTATGGGCAGACAAAGAAACAGCATGCATATGACAGAAAGGCAGGTATCAACAGAAAAGGAAACAGCCTAGGTGCCCGTCAGTAGATGAGTGGATCAGAAAACTATGCGACATCTACACAATGGAATTCTATGCTGCCATTAAAAAGAAGGAATTCTTACCATTTGTAGCAACCTGGATGGAACTGGAGAGCCTTATGCCAAGTGAAATAAGCCAGTCAATGAATGAGAAACACCATATAATCTTACTCATTTGTGGATAATATAGAACATTATAAACTGATGAACAAAAGGATAGACACAGAAGCAATAAAGCATCAAATAGACTGGCAAATTACAGCAGGAAGGTTAAGGAGAGGTGGGGTAGATAAGAGATCAACCAAAGGACTTGTATACATGCATATAATCATAACCAATGAACACAAGGCACTGGGAGGTTGGGGTATGCCTGGGAGGGGGGGCAATGGGGAGATATGTATACATGTAACTCAATAAAACAATAGGAAAATAATGTTATGAATAACTCTATTCTAACAAATTAACAACCTAGAGGAAATGGACACATTCCTAGAAAAGCAAAACCTTCCAAAATTCCCTCAGGAAGATTTTAAACATCTTAATACGCTGATAACTATGGAAGAAATTGAAGCATTCATCAAAAAGTTTCCAGCAAAGAAAAGCCCAGAACCAGATGGCTTCACAGGGGATTTTTACCAAATATTCCTGGAAGAACTAAAACCTATCCTCCTCAGACTATTCCAGGAAATTCAAGAGGAAGGAACACTTCCAAACTCCTTCTATGAAGCCAGCATCACCCTAATACCAAAGCCAGATAAGGATAACACATTGAAAGGGAATTATAGACCAATATCCCGCACGAACATAGATGCCAATATCCTCAACAAAATTCTAGCAAATCGAATCCAGCAGTACATCAGAAAGATCATACACCATGGTCAAGTAAGATATATCCTGAGGATGCAAGAATTTTGCAATATTTGAAAATCAATAAACGTGATACATCACATATACAAATTGAGGGATAAAAATCACACAGTCATGTCAATTGATGCAGGAAAAGCATTTGACAAAATCCAACACCCTTTTTTGATAAAATACTCTAAACAAAGTGGGAATAGAAGGACCATACCTCAACATCATAAAAGCCATATATGACAATTCCACAGCCAACATCATATTCAATGGGCAAAACTTAAAACCATTTTGCCTAAAAACAGGAACAAGACAGGGATGCACACTCTCAACACTCCTATTTGATATATTGCTGGAAGTACTAGCCATTGCTATCAGACAAGAAAAATAAATAAAAGGCATCCAAATTGGAAAAGAAGAAGTAAACCTGTCCTTATTTAAAGATGACATGATACTTTACATAGAAAACCCTAAAGACTCCATAAAAAAATTATTAGACTTGATAAATGCATTCAGCAATGTAGCAGGATAAGTATTAACCTCAAGAAATCTGTGGCAATTTTATATACCAATAATGAACTTACAGAGAGAGAGACTAAAAAGGCAATCCCATTTACCATCACGCAGAAAAATTAAGATTCCTAGGAATAAACTTAACTAAGGAGGTGAAAGACCTATATGCAGAAAATTACAGGACACTGAAAAAAGAGATAGAGGAAGACATAAACAGACTGACGAACATGCCATGTTCATGGATTGGTAGAATCAACATGTCCATACTACCTGAATCAATCTATAAATTCAATGCAATCCCCATTAAAATACCCATGGCATATTTAATAGACTTAGAACGAACTTTCCAAAAATTCATCTGGAATAAAAAAAGAAGACCCCGAATAGTCACAGCAATCTTGATAAAGAAAAACAAAGTAGACAGGATCTCAATACCAGATTTCATGCTGTATTACAAAGCGACTGTTCTCAAAACAGACTGGTACTGGCACAAGAAAAGACATATAGATCAATGGAATAAAATAGAGAACACAGAAATCAGCTGAAACCACTATGCCCAATTAATATTTGACAAAGGAGGCATGAACATACAATGAAATCAATACAGTCTCTTCAACAAATGGTGTTGGGAAAATTGGACAGATACAGAAAAAAAAGAAAAAAAGAAAAAAAGAAACTAGACAATCAACTGACCCCATTCACAAAAATAAACTCAAAATGGGTAAAGGACTTAAACATAAGATGAGAAACCATAAAAATTCTAGAGGGTTCCACAGGCAGCAAAATCCTCGCCATATGCCAAAGGAACTTCTTCACTGATACTGCTCCTTTGGCAATGGAAACTAATAAAAAATAAAGAAATGGGACTACATGAAAATAAAAAGCTTTTTCACAGCAAAAGGAAACCATCAATAAAACAAAAAGAAAGTCCACTGCATGGGAGAACATATTTGCCAATGATATCAACAAAAAGGGTTTAATCTCCAACATTTACAGAGAACTCATACAACTTCACAAAAAGAAGATAAAAAACTCCAATAAAAAATGGGCAACTGATCTAAATAGGAACTTCTCAAAAGAAGACAGAAGGAAGGCCAACAGACATATGAAAACCTGCTCAAAGTCACTAATCATCAGAGAGATGCAAATCAAAACAACAATGTGGTACCATCTCACACCTGTCAGAATGGCTATCATCAACAACTCAATAAATGACAATTGTTGGCAAGGATGCAGAGAAAAAGTATCTCTTTTGTACTACTGGTGGGAATACAGGCTGGTGCAGCCACTGTGGAGAACAGTATGGAGTTTCCTCAAAAAACTAAAAATGGGACTCCCATTTGACCCAGTGCTCCCACTTCTAGGTATATATAGCAAGAAATCAGAAACACCAATCAGAAAGGATATATGCACCCCTATGTTCATAGCAGCACAATTCACCATAGCTAAGATTTGGAAACAGCCTAGTGCTCATTAACAGATGAATGGATTAAAAAACAGTGGTACATCTACACAATGGAATACTATGCTGTGATAAAAAGGAGCTTCTACCATTTGCAACAACATGGATGGAAATGGAAAACATTATGCTAAGTCAAATAATCCAGGCAGAGAAAGATAAATATCACATGATCTCACTCATTTGTGGAATATAATGAATGACATAGACTGATGAACAAGAACAGATCCAGAGACTGGAAACATGGATCCGAACATCAAACATCAGGGAACTTGGTGTCAGTGGGAATAAGGCGAGAGATCAACAGAGGGACTTGGCATACATGCATATGAGCCTAATCAATGGACACAGAAAACAGGGGGTGGGGCATGAGTAGGGGTCAGAGGTAATGGGAGAATAAGGACACATGTAAAAACTAAAAATTATAAAAATATGTAAGGAAAAAATAAAATAAAATATTAAACCTAATCCATACTGGTGGTCACTATAACCTTAAGAGAAATTGTTTCATGAGACAAAGATTTTTAAATGAAACTCTCTGTAGCATGAAAATTATTTTGGAAGGAAATAAAGAGAAGTTTTCTTCAAATGTCATAAAGATTGTTATTGAAAGTCAATATATTTGGACTCTTGAACTAAATAAGTAATTTGTGTTTTTGCCTCCCTGACAAAGTTACAAAAAGAAATTGACAGCCAGTTTGAAATTGAATTGCCATGGCCTACAGCAAAGAATATCCTTACATGATATTATTCTACAATGTCAGTATAATTCTTGGTATTTCACAACAGCATATTGTACAATTATCCCAAACAAATTACAAACTATTTCTCTGAATATTTGGCAGCAATTTAAAAAGGGACATGAAAGGATTTAATCCCCTTCAGAAGGAATTAAGGCACTGGAAGGCACTTGAGCATTCTATACTGGTCCCTCTTACCCTTTTTGCCAAGAGGGACCTTCTTCTCACAATTCAATTGCCCTCTGCTGTAGCCTGAGCTCTCTATTTATGCTGAGGTTGAAGCCTCGAGGTGGCTGGTATAATGGATCTGTCTCTCGCCCAATGGTGTGATCTGGGCCCTCCCTGGAGAAGCAACCTAAATTCCCTGAGATATGTGATCCATGCCAGTGCCTCGCCTGCAGGGGAGGGGATCCCAAGGCAGGTGCTGGGCATGGAGGCCACTGGGGCATAGGCTACCAAGGAGACAGAACTGAACCTCACAACACCCTGCTTGGCCCCGGAGGATTACTGGTTAGCCAGAGATGGATAAGATTCTTCAGGGAAGGAACAATTTAAGATAGGCACAGTCACAGAGGAGTCATCATGAGAGAACTTGGGGGTCAGCAGAGGTGGGGCATATCCCATCACCCCCCCTCCCACAACCTTGCAGGGGCCGGAACCCTCACCCCTTCTGAGGTAGGTCTCTTGCCCCCATGGCTGCTTCACTTCCCACACTCAGCACAGATGGGGACCCAGATAACAGACAAAGACTAGGACCAGCTCAGATGGTGACCCAGTTAACAGACAAATACTTGGCCCAGTTCATATTGTGCTCCAGGTAAATACAGAGACTTGGCCAACAGCAGCTGCCCTATATCTAAATTCAACCTAGCAGTAGGAATGATCAGGGCCTACTCAAGAATGCAAATAATTCTTTCCACTAATATTTACTAAGATTGTTGGTAGAGTATTAAATTTGACAGTAAAATAGTAATTGAACTTTCAGATTAATTTAAATTGGCTAATTGAAAGAAATTAACCTTCAAGAAAATTTAATTGTACTGGACAAAAAGCTGTTTCTAAAGTATTAACTAAAATTTCTATTGGTAGTTCATCTCATGATAAAATTGCTTAACATGCAATGAACCTAAAGCAGTCATATTTTTTTGTGTGAAAGAAGTTAAAATTTAAAGTTATCAAGACTGCATTAAAAATTTTACAAAAGCCTCCATTAATCAAAAAAGGGGGTTATGAGAAACCAAGATGGCAGCATAGGTGAATATGTAAACTGCTGCCTTGCACAATTCCAAAACTACAGCTAAAAGACAGAACAGACATCATCCACAACCACAGGAAAGCTGGTTGAGTGGAAATTCTACAACTAGAACAAAAGAGAAGTGCAAATGGAGACTCAGAGGAGCTAAAAAAGCTGAGGTACAGAGACACAGGCATAGAGAGGATGGGCAGCGTAGTGCCTGGCTGGCTTCCTCTAGTGGGAGTGAGACGGAAACTCCCAACTACACTGAACTCCACCTCTGACTGCACTGAACCCCAGTTCCAGGTGAAACTCATACAGGGGGGAGTCTGGACTTCGTGAAAAGGGAGGAGTGAATGAAAACTTAGGGTAGCCACAAAAGGCAGAGGTCTGGAGGTGCGTGAGCACGAATATGCACACTGAGGGCTGATTGCTGACTGTGCTGCTGACTTTCTCTAGCAGGAGGAAGACAGAATCTCCCAATCTACTTCTAACTGCACTGAACCCCAGTTTCAGGTGAGATCCAGGGAACCCGGACTCATAAGAGTCCCCGGAGCACATGGAAACTCAGGGGAGCCAGAAAAGCAGAGGTCTGAAGGCGCGCAAGTGCAAGTGCACACAGGGAGGGCTGCAGCTATTACCGAGGGACACTGAGACACAGGGGCCTAATAGGGCAGGGACAACAGGAAGCCAAGGCTGTCTGCTCATCCCTTAGACTCCGCTCCATCCAAGCTGAACACAGAAGCTTTTCCAAATTTGCAAGTCTTGTATCATAAGGCTGATTCCAGCACAGAAGTTCTCCTGGTGTAGACACAGGTGATCCTCACAACAAATTGGCTTGGAGGTCAATTCCCCCCAATGATATCAGCAACAATAAAGACTTAACTACAATAAGGCAGTACATACAGTCCACAAAGGCATGCACCAAGAGAGTCCACCTCAGGTAACTGTGAAGGCAGAGCTAGTGGGCCAAATAGGACATCTAACACACAAAGCTACTCTATGAACTCAGAAGCAGCGAAAATGCAGAGACAAAGGAAGAGATCACAAATGAAAGAAATGGAGGAAAACAAGCAACTGGATATAGAGTTCAAAACCACGGTTATAAGGTTTTTCAAGAATTTCCTAGAAAAGATGGATAAATTTAGCGAGACCCAAGAGGGGATGAAAAAGGACCAACTAGAGATGAAAAAGGACCAACTAGATATTAAACATACACTGACTGAAATAAAAAATATTATACAGATACCTAACAGCAGACTAGAGGAACACATGAATCAAGTCAAAGATTTGAAATACAAAGAAGCAGAAACACTCCACTGGAAAAGCAAAAAGAAAAAGGAATCCAAAAATTGGAAGATAGTGTAAGGAGCCTCTGGGACAACTTCAAGCATACCAACATCAGAATTGTGGGGGTGCCAGAAGAAGAGAGAGAGCAAAGATACTGAAAACCTATTTGAAGAAATAATGACTGAAAACTTCCCCCTCCTGGTGAAAGAAATAGACTTAGAAGTCCAGGAAGCATACAGAACCCCAAACAAAAGCAATCCTAAAAGGACCACACCAAGACACATCATAATTAAAATATGAAGAGCAAAAGACAAAGAGATAATATTAAAAGCAGCAAGAGAAAAACAGCTAATTACCTACAAGGTACGATTGTCAGTTGATTTCTCAACAGAAACTATGCAGGCCAGATGGGAGTAGCAAGAAATATTCAAAGTGATGAAGAGCAGGAACTTACAACCAAGATTACTCTATCCAGCAAAGCTATTATTCAGAATTGAAGGGCAGATAAAGAGCTTCTCAGATAAGAAAAAGCTAAAGGAGTTCATCAACACAAAACCAGTATTATATGAAATGCTGAGAGGTACTCTTTAAGAAGAGGAAAAAGAAGAAAAAGGTAAAGATAAAAATTATGAACAACAAATGCATAACTATCAACAAGTGAATCAAAAAATGAAGTGAATTGAAAATCTGATGAACAGAATAAACTGGTGAATATAATAGAATCGGGGGCATAGAAAGGGAGTGGACTGACAATTCTCAGTGGGAGATGGGTGATGGGGGTGCAGAGAGAGACTGGACAAAAATAATACACCTATGAATGAAGACATTGGTGGGGGGAAGTAAGGGCAGGAGGAGGTGTGGGAGCCAGGTGGAGGGGAGTTAGGGGGGAGTGGGAAAGAGGAACAATTGTAATAATCTGAACAATAAAGATTTATTAAGGAAAAAAGGGGAGGATAATAGGGCAATATCATGTAAGAAAAAATATCCTGTAAGTAAATTACATCTAGAAAATTTTTATATAGAAAATTAATTTTCATTTGTAATGCTAACAGCAAGATACCCATGAAAAGCATATATGGTGTTAAAATAAGCCAAAGGAAAATGGTTTGAGAAAGAATAAAAAGGATCCCAAGTCAATTTTATAGAAAAGATTCCTGGTGCAAAATCCTGGGAACTGGAGGTATGGTCGTGCATCCTCAAGCGGGGCCTGGCCAAGGGGTGTGAGCACAAGACAGTGCGTGGTGATGGCTCTGGCCTTTCCATGTGCCAGGGAGTTGCTTTCCCTGCCCCGACCTCTCCCAGCAGCTGGGAGAACTGTCAGCTGAGCATTGCAGGGGTGGGAGGAGGGATCAGGGAAATCTGCCTCCTCCTGGGTCTGTGGATGGGAACCAGCAGAGTGCCAGGGATTTCCTCTGGGTCATTCAAAATGCTTTCAAAGCATACTGGATAAGAGCTGAGCCACCTGCCTGTCTGGGACTTCCATATTCTCTGTTTCACTGTCTTCGGATGGCATTTTGATTGCATCGAGGCCACGTGACCTGCTGCTCACAATAAGTGATGACAAGAACCTTGGGGTGTCCCCAAAATTGGTCTCCCCTTCCAGGAGCCTGATTACCTGCTCCTCCAAGCAGGAAAGTCGGCAGGACAGCTGGGAGGTAGTGGAAGGCCTGAGTAAAGAAGTGAATTACACCCAGGAGCCACCAGTTCAGAAAGTATTTTTGCTGAAAAAGCGGAAGGCTGGCACAATAGATTCTTCTATCTGAACAAAGGAATCGAAGTATCCCAAGAGCCAAACTGATATCGAGAGGGAGAAGCTGCACGGCTGCATTGATGTGGGGCTCTCCATGATGTCTGTGAAGTCATCCAAGTGCATAGACCTGGACACTGAGGAGCACATCTACCATGCGAAGGTCAAGTCAGATGACATCTTTGATGAGTGGGTGTCCAAACTCTGCCACCATCAGATGAATCCTCAGAATGAGATCGCCATGTTTCTGCTCGAAATGAACCACTTCTTCCAGGGGCCTACCGTCACCGACTCTGCACCTGGGCTCTTGGACTCCCTCTCCAGTAGGAAGCATAGTAGTATATCAAAGCAGAACTCGTTTCAAACTGGAAGCAATTTATCCTTTTCCTGTGGAGAGATTTGAGTCCCATTGTGGTTGCAGTCTTCGGAGGACATGGAGCAGTGCTCAAAAGACCTGGCACACTGCCACTCCTTCCTGGTGGAAATGACCCAGCTCCTCCAGAGCATGGAAGTCCTGCATGGGACTATCCAGCGTCTGCTATCAACGCTATCCAGGTTGGAGCTTTTAAAAGCCCCCAAAAGGAGAAAAGATTGCACAGGAGGTGGCGGTCCCGAGCTATTGGCAAAGATGCTAAAGGAACACTACAGGTCCCTAAACCTTTTGATGGCCCACAAAGACTGCATTCTTCCAATCCTAATTTGTCAACACTAGATTTTGGAGAAGAGAAAAATAATTCTGATGGCTCTGAAACCTCATCTGAGTTTTCTAAAATGCAAGAAGATCTGTGTCATATTGCCCATAAAGTTTACTTCACTTTAAGGTCGACTTTTAATACCATATCAATGGAGAGAGAGAAGCTGAAGCAGCGGATGGAGCAGGACATTTCGTCCCCCTCCGCCCAGGTCATTGGTCTGAAGTGTGCCCTGTCATCCTCCCTAGCACAAAATACAGACCTTAAAGAACACTTGCAGAGAATCCATGCCGAGTCCCTGCTCCTCAAGCCCCCTGCTGCTGACAGCCTAGCAGAGGAAAACTCCTCCAGTGACAACCGGCCCCTGGTCCATCAGCTTCCTAATGAGAGTCGGCTCTCCATCACTGACTCCCTGTCGGAGTTCTTAGATGTCCAGGAAGTCCTGTTATCACCCAGCTCTTCAGAAAACGAGGGTTTTGAGGACGACTCATATGTCAGTGACATAAGTGATAACCTGTCCTTGGACAATCTCAGTAATGACTTGAACAATGAGAAACAGTCCTTGGAGTCAGTTCTTGAAAGCAGTGAGGAAGCACGTGCAAAAGGAGGATGTGCTTGCCGGCGCCCTGCCCCCAACAGCAGCCCCATCAGCCTGAAGAACATCCTAAGAAATAACATTGGGAAGGACCTGTCCAAAGTGGCCATGCCCGTGGAGCTAGACGAGCCACTGGACACGCTGTAGAGGCTCTGCAAGGAGCTGGAGTACAGTGAGCTGCTGGACAAGGCCGCACACATCCCCGGCACCCTGGAGAGGATGGTGTACGTGGCCATCTTTGCCGTGTTGGCATTCGCGTCCAGCTACTACCATGCTGGGAGCAAACCCTTCAATCCAGTTCTTGGAGAAACATATGAGTACATTCGCAAGAACAAGGGTTTCCTGTACTTTTCGGAACAGGTCAGCCACCACTCGCCTATCTCTGCATGTCATGCTGAGTCTGAAAATTTTGTTTTCTGGCAAGATGTGAGATGGAAAAACAAATTCTGGGGAAAATCCATGGAAATCGTTCCCATTGGCACAACCCATGTGACTCTGCTGGCTTTCCGGGTCCATTTTGAGTGGAATAAAGTCACCTCCTGCATCCATAACATCTTAAGTGGGCAGCAGTGGATTGAGCACTACGGGGAGATTGTCATCAAGGACCTGAATGATGACTCCTGCCACTGCAAAGTGAACTTCATTAAGGCAAAATACTGGAGTATGAACTCCCGAGAGATTGAAGATACGGGGTTTGGCAAGAGTGGGAAGGCAGTGCACCGGCTCTTTGAGAAATGGAATGAGAGTATCTACTGGTGGCCTATCCTCCTCCACCTGTGTCTGGAGAGCCAATCCCATGCCCAAAGGCTATGAGCAATATTATGGCTTCACACAGCTTGCACTAGAATTAAATGAAATTGATTCATCCTTGAAGACTTTATTACCACCTACTGACACTCGATTTAGGCCAGACCAAAGATTTCTGGAAGAAGGGAATGTGGAGGAAGCCGAGACGCAGAAGTAGAGGATTGAGCAGCTTCAGAGGGACAGGTGACGTGTCTTGGAGGAGAACGATGTGGACCACCAGCCATGGTTTTTCAGGAAATCCGCTGATGACTCCTGGGTGAGCAACGGCACCTATCTGAAAATGAGAAAAGATCTCGGTTTTTCCAAGCTGGACCATCCTGTTCTGTAGTGAAAAGGGCAAGCAGCATGATGTGTTCCCGTCCTTCTCCCATTTCTGCCTTCCCAAGCCACAAACCTGTGTCTGTGTTCTTATAAAGCAAAGCATTCCTTAGGATGATCACTGTGCTTAACTTAGTGTTGTAAGTATTCAAGTATATATTTTCTTCCATTAGGGTTCTTTACAATTTCTAATGTTATCATGATTGTTTATATGAATGTAGAACACCTTGATATATATATAGTATTTAATAAAAATGAAAGATTGAATGTTAACGTGTGGGCTGCAAACAAAGCTTTAATACTAATTTCCCAAAGGTTAGGAAATTTCAGATTAAATGGACGCCTTATAAGATTATGTTGGAGAGAAAACAAGCCATGTCTTCTAGGTGCATTAAGAAAGGAGAAGGAAAAAAAGAGAGAGACAGAAAGAAATAAATGAGAAGAATGCCCAGGATTGCTCACCCATGAGGACACCACCCAAGTTCAATTTGGTAGCTCAGTCTCTCTGCCTTGGACCACTCCTTACTTGTTCATACAGAGCCATTCTGCGGTGCTGGAGTCTGGAGATCTGCATTTGCATTTTGGTGGTTGAGAGGAGGTCATCCGTTCAGTAAAATGTGTTTTTTTAGAAAATGCACACAGCCTTTGCGAAGAGGAAGCATCTGAGCTTCTCCTTCCCTGTGATATATTGCCTCCTGTGCATAACTAGACCCTCACTTAGAGGAACCACCATTAAGCCAAGAAAGCCCCATGAATTGAACGCCAGAATGAAATTCCGGGGAGGCAGGAGGAACTTTCTCGTCAGTGAGAGCAGAATCCTTGAGAAGTGAAAAAAACTGGTTTCTGCTCCCAGCACCCCGGCTTCCCGCCCAGTGGGACCACATCTCTGTGGAGTGTTGGGTGTTCTCTTTCAGTGTAAAACCTCCAGCTCTTTCCACGCAGCAGTGCGACTTTGTCACAGGTTAGCAAAATAGTTGATTGTTTTAAAACACTGTCTTGGTATTTTCTACCTCTTAATAAGCACCGTATTTTAGATCTTGTATAAAAAGTTGGACCATCTGCCTTAGAGACACATGTAGAAGACTGATGTTCTCCTCCAGTTTTGTGCCTGGTGCAGACCTCGATATCGTACTTTGCCCACACTTTTTACTTATGCTCCCCTTTTGCAAGTTTTGCAGCCGACCTCAATAATGCAGATCACAACTATCAAAGGGGGAATTTTGTCTTTGTAAATGTGTCATTTCAAATGACAAGAATAGAATTTGTGCAGTAGTTCAATTGTGTCACCAAAGCAATTCCGATTTCAGCCCAGATTACATGAAAATCAAAGCCTAATTTTTAAGCCTTTTATTCTAATGTTCATAATAATTCTATGGAGTATGAAATAAAATGATGTGGTAAAAAGGTTTCTTCCAAAAACATTTTTAGATATTTATATAATAGCTTCATGTGTGTAGAATGCTATGAATAAAAAGTAGAATAAATGGCAGAAAAAAGAAATCTGTGTATTTTCAGTGTCGCGCCAAGTAAGTAGTTGGACTGTGTTACATTTTCTAAGTGGAGAGGCATCTGCGAGTGACTAGCATTTAAAAGCAATAAACGACTCATTCAGTACTGCACCCCCATCCCATGTCATCAAGATGTCAGCGGGAACCCAATGCAAATGGCTTTTCCATTTCTGAGCAGTGAAATGACAAGTCATATTCTTTGGTGTGTGCTTTGTTCTTTTCTTTTCAAATGCGGATCCAAATTCCGCTCCCACGCAGAAGGCATGGGCTGTAGTTTTCAGTCCTCGGGGAAAACAGATCTTGGTTTGACAGTGTGAAGGTAAATGTGGACTTGCAGTCATATTGACTCTGAAAGTGGCCTGTTCTAGAAGCTACTCAAAAAAGGGAAAAACAAAACATGCAGTCTGAACGGATGTGGCTTTGTGTTTCAGTATTTGGAAATTCTTTGTCTCAAGGCTGTTATTTTAACTGATATGATGCTTTATCACAAGGCTAAATCAACCAAATATCATCCCTGTACTCATCTTACTTGAAATGGGGAGGGGGAGGAATTACAATATGATGCAGAACTGTGTACAGATTTCCAAATCTCGTCAGTTCCAGCATCTCTCAGGAGATTCCCCAAAGTTTGAACAGCGTGGGGATGCCTCCGGACATTATCATTTTAAAACTGCCTTGAGGGGGAAATGGCTTCTTTTCCCCCCTTCAGTCCCTATTCTCAAAAGCGCTTTCCCACCTAATTCATAGTTCTGTGGCATTTTATATTTTTAAGATGGAGAAAACAGAAACATGGCATTGTTTGTGCAGTAAAAATCGAGTTTTCTGGACTTTGAATCTACTGATGAAATAATGCCAAACACTGCACCATTTGAGACCCTTGCTGTAGCTTGCATTTTGTTCCTGGTTTTTCCATCCCAAGTTTACAGAGAATTACACAGATATTCTTGGAAATGGGACTTTGTGCAGCCCACCACATTGCCCTTCACTTGTCCTGTGGCCACCATTCACCCCATACTCCACTCCTACCCCCAAACTGCAGATCCATCCAGACCCATTGGGGAGGAACCCACAGGCTCCAGTGTGGCCAGATAGGCCTTCCTAGGTCAGTATTTCCCCAAGTCAACCGTACTAACTCCTTCCAGGAGACAGGTGGGTCTGGTACTAATTAAACAGTTCACTGTAGGACAACAATCCAGTCATCCAGTCCCAGAATGCCCTTTTGTGGGACTCTTGGGAAGAGAAAAATATACAAATCAATTTTTTAAAGTGTTTTCTTCATTTAGACTGATCCTTTTCTCAGATCCTGCTTCTAATTACTTCCCGTAAGTCATTTGCTTGGGCTTTGAGCACTGTCCTTCAGCTGTATTTTCCAGATTTGTGATGAGTAATCTTGTTCTACTATTACCAGTGTCAACCGGGAAAGAAAAGTGGTAAATGACAAAGTTTTAATTTGGCTGTCACACTTTGCTGTAGGTCCGCCACATATTCTATGAATTGCACATGTCTTTCAGCTGTCGTAGAATTTCCTCAGACCTTTGTTATGCAGGAGCAATAAGAAGTGGTCCTTATGATCTTAGGAGTAATGGTTCCAATGTATTGGCATAATTTATTTGAATGTCCTTAATTTTGATATGAACATCAGCATAAATCTATTTTTGCTACCAGATGATCTCTGTTTTGGTGCGCACAGTTTTCTTCTGTGTTGCTCAGTGCTAGTCTTTATTGTCCTGCATTGAAAGTATGTATCATGCATGTCTGCAAATGGTGACAGTCTGCAATGCAGACTACTTTCTGAGACTTTGGCTGGAGGGAATGCCATGAACAGAAGATGCTCATTGTTTGTGTTCCAGGTGATTCGTGACCTGCCTCTGTGACCCTCCGAGGAGTCTATTTTTTAAATAGATTTTGTAAACCTTCCATAGAACCATTTATAAGATTACTTTGTGTTTAAATCCCACCCTTCAACTCATCCCACTCCAACCTCACTCCAACACTCGTTTATCTCCCTCCTATATAGCCAGTTGACTGAATAAATGCCATGGGAAAGGCCAAGAAAAAGAGATTCCTTTATTACCTTTTGGTTGAGAATATGTTTATATACTTTCAGAAAATAACTCCAAGACCATGTAGACTCCTGCAACAGAGAGGAATTGACAGGTCTGCTCCAACCATGAAGACAATAGGAAAAACAGTCCAGAGATGGAATATGCTGACGACACCTTGCCTTGCTAGCAGTCAGCAGCTTTGCGTCGCTACAGGTTGCCTAGAATCAAACCAGAGAGAATCGGATCTGCATTGCCACCATTTGTCCACCATCCAGATATCATTGCTGACATGTATACAATAAGGAACTGTTTGGCATTGAAACTGAGACTCAGAACTGTTGAACATTGAAAATGGGACTCAAACATTTTTTGTTCTTATAGGTTTATTTCTGGTCTGTAGAGGCAAGATTTTTTAAAGAAAAGAATCGGGGGAAATATAGATACAGAGGCAAAGGAGCATTGAACAGACTGTCAAACTACAACAGGAAGGCAGGGGAAGGGGAGGGGCTGTAAGAGATCAACAGAAGGACTTGTATGAATGTATATAAGCATAACCAATGGATACAAGACACCGGGGGGGCAGGTTAGGGCATGTACTGGGGGGTACAGGAAGCAGGAGGAAGGTCAATGGGGAAGAAAAGGAGACATATATACTACTATTTGTAATACTTTAAACAATAAAAAAATAAAGAAACCAAAGCACATAACATACAGTGTACTAAGAAAAAATATGAAATCTACATCTGTGATTTGGTAGAGACTTTGTCCTTTAAACTTGTTTTTAAAGTTAGAAAACAGAGTCGCTGAGTAATACTCAGAACTTAAAACAAGATCTCGGGTGTGTGGGCAGGAAAGCAAAGCAGAAGCTGCAGTGTGGGCAGGTGAAAAATTGCAGAGTGAGGAGGAAAGATGCGAACTGGACTCAGAACTGGGAGTTCCAACATCAAGTTTCCATCCTTGAAAAGACTTCGGGACCATTCTTTGAAATAACTGAAGAAAATGGGCTGATTAATTAAGCATAAATCTGGCAGTCACCTGCTCATCATCTGAAGAATTCCTTCATTTCAAAATTAAGTTTGTTCTTTAAGATGGTTATTTTTTG